>PVJO010006668.1:0-87369 GCA_004026905.1 Hystrix cristata
CATGATTTGACAACGTTTAATAAGAAGGAAGCTAAGGTTCAAGGCCTGTCTGTCTCCAGGCGGTCAGAAGTCTTGTACCTTACAGAAGGGACAGAGCTCAGGGGACCAACCCATTCCTGGCAAACAGACTACATAGATATATTGTACCATCTCATTGCTACCACTGGTGCCTAACAGCCAATGAAAGTTATTACAACTACAGCCACACCGTAGTGACATTGGAGACTAAGTTATACAGTGTTTTTTTTTTTAATATCCAGACTATTTTCAACAACAGAGTAGCATCCTACTCATAGGCAAGGTAAAGAATAAGCAAATGGAAATGGCATTCAATAGATATGCCACACCCGTATCATCCCAAGGCTGCTGACCTCATAAAGAGGTAGAAAGGATATTTAAATACTTGACTGAAGAAGATTGCTGTACCGAATTTGTTGTCAGTGTCGTGAGCCAACACTTTAGTATGAGAGTAAGGACAATGAATGAAGCTGCCCTTTGTGGTTACTGCTTAAGAAAAAGCATGACAGAAGCGGAGGCAGGGACCCTCCTCTCCATATTTGTGATTCTGATGGTCTGACAATATCCAGCCTGTGGTCGTCTTTTTTCGCCACTATGGACTCCAGTGTCTGCAAGTCCTGACTAGTTTCATTTTAGGGTGGTAACTAAACTATAGAACACAGGAAACTCTAACCTGTTGCTTGAACTACACTTAGCTTCAGTTACCAAGTATAACAGATCACAGATCGTCAGAATAATGAGCAACTTGCAGAATTTGTAAACCCTATCATAACCCTACAGTGGCTTACTTGGGCAATGATAGTAGCATCTTGTTTCGGTAGAAGTTCTGTCACTGTGCCCCAGCACCCCTGACACCTGACTCATCAGCCTGGGCAAAGGGATAAGTGGCTATTAAATCAGGACAAGCTTTTTGACTATGAAGAGAGAAAAACAACTCTGGTGCCTAAGGAGAGGTGACCGCAGGCCCTGAGGATTGTTGGGAGGAAAAGTTAATGTTCCCCTGTTCCTAAGTCTGGCCCCATAGCTTGGCAAACAGTCAAAGTCTTCTGAGTCAAGCAATAGCTGTGTTATCCATCTGTCTACTTGGCTTATCATCCTCATCCATGTGCTACGGGAACAGGAAAAGTCATGTGGGCATGCTCATGAATTATATTGCTGTGTTTGACACTATCTTCAGGAGCTCCCAATGTGGACCTCCTCTCCCTCATGCAAAACAAACATGGATTATCAAAATCTTTTTGCAGTGTGATTAAGAATTCATGTATGTATCCTGAAATCTAAGCAATGTGGGCTATAGCAGTATGGCAATTGAGTCTATACCTACGTGGTAATGCTCTCCACAGGCTAAACAAAGCTCATGAATAGTAATCCAAATAAAGTTTAATAACAAATCCTGAACTGGAGCACTCTTGACCTTTGGATTGTATGTTTACATGTGAAGGACAGTGGACTGTGGACTATCTGCCACTGGGGACAGAAGTTGCAATTTGGTCCATCTGTTGCCCTCTGTAATTACTGGCACTGATACTACCTCTTGGTCGATATTCCCTTGCAGGGACACAGGGTAAAAATCGATGTTACTTGCAATATGCCAACTCCTGCTTCTGTACAGCAGTGTGAATACAGTTCTTTGGCACTGGAGTCCAGAGAGACAATAATCGGAAACCCTGAATGCTAGCAGTACAGTCAGTGAGACAGCACAAACTCTGGAGATCACCAGGTCAATCTAAACCTTCCTGCATGCATCATGGTAGACAATAGACTGGCACTGAACTGGGTCGTGGCTGAATGTGGAAGACTAAATACGATCACCTTTCCATGTTGTGTTTGGATGAATGACACCAGTCAGATGGAACAATCCACTTGTTATAGGAAGAGAAGCTAAATGTCTGTCTGACATAAGACCTACTAATCTTCTCTGGGTCTTACCCAGCTGGCTGAGTCAGAGATGCTGGGATATATGGCTAAGGCAGACTGACCCCGTCTTGCTGATCAGGATTCTCCTGATAGTAGCCCTAAGTGTCATATGCGATGAACTGAATGAAGTGGTGCCAGTTTCTGTCAGAGTAGCTGATTGGCATTACTGACAAAGTGATATACACATATGAAAACCTGGGTGTGGCTAAGAACGTGTAGAGTCAGTTGGGTAGAAGGTTGAGAGAAGCAGTCCATCACCAGCCCTGGGTGATTCTGCACATACTCGCTGACTTTACCAATGCCTGCTGTCCCCTAGCAGACTATGGGCAGTCTCCATAGCAGTCACACAGGCAAACAGACTAGGTCAAGGGAACCACAGAATGACCATGCTGTGGCTTGTTGCTTCCCAAGAAGGAGAAGTGGATGGCTTATTTCCTACTTGCTATAGAATGTGCTGAACCATAAGAATTCATGTATGTCTCCTTAAATCTAAGCAATGTGGGCTGTACCATTATGGCAATTGAGTCTATACCTACGTGGTAATGTTCCCCACAGGCTAAACAAAGCTCATGAATAGTAATCCAAATAAAGTTTAATAACAAATCCTGAACTGGAGCACCCTTGACCTTTGGATTATGTTTACATGTGAAGGACACAGGTCCTGTGGTCCGTTCCTCTGGCACAATCTACTGCACACTGGGCTCATTGCATGGCCTGTGGGACATAGAGCAAGGAAGCTAATGCTATCATGTTTATACTTTTACTTTTTGCTATCCTCTAAATAAACTGTCTCACTCAGCAACTACCTTTGGCATTTACATCATTGCAGAAGTGTTACTCCTATCAAACAGGAATTCTTCTCTGGCAATAAAGAAGTCATTGAACAAAACAAATAATTATAATCTCAGTCAATAATGCTAATGAGAATGTGAATTTCATTGGAGAAAATTATGTACTATCTATACATAATACATTTAAAGAAGTGATAGAAAATTAGTGAAGGAAAGTAAATATAATTCCAGCCACCAATAATAAATAAACCTATATATGGATATATATATACGTATTTATATTTATATATATATTTGAGGCAAAAAAAGAGTGGCAATAGCAACCCAGATATATTGAAGTTCATCAAAAATAAAAAATAGTATGCAATCATATAATCCCAGCACTCAGGAAGCTGAGGAAAAAGAATCACTGTGAGTTCGAGGCCAGCCTGGACTACATAGCGAGATCCAGTCTCCAAAAACAAACAAACAAACAAAAAATATAATCAATAAGAATTTATAAATAAATCAAAACAAATAATTGTAATATGCTGGTACTTGAAGAGAAAATAGGGTTCCTAGCAGGTACTTTGACTTCATTTTATTCTCATAAACTCGACTCATACATGAAGACAACATGCAGGTTCATACAATTTAATTATTCTAGAGAAATTTTCAAATGTTGGGTCAAAAGCAGCAAAAATTATTCAATTTACCACAAAATTAAATGGATGGGAAAACAATATATTCTTTTAGTACTATAAAAAATCCAAGAGATTGGAAAAGTGGTGTGTTGGTATATATTTTATGACCAGTATTACACAAAAGAGAGCTAACTTGTAGTGTCTGCCCATTTTCTGCTACTGCCAATTTCAATCTACCAACATATGGATGCTAACAGAGTTAGGAAAAGTACATACAATTTGCTCTTGTGGACTCACACAAGCCAGCTCTATCATTCTACTGATTTAGGGGTGTTATGGTTTTGATGTGGTTTGTTCCCTGAGGTTTCATGTGTTGGAAACTTGGCCTTTGGTGTGGCAGGGTGGAGGTTGTGGACCTTTAGAGGAGGGGTCTAGTCCAGGGTAATTGTGTCATTGAGGGGTGTTGCCCTCAGAAGAAATTAATGTAGCTCTTTTGGGACCCTGCCTAGTTTGGCAAGGGTTGTTACAAAAGAGAAAGACTAGCCCCTCCGCACTCTGTGGCTTCCTGTTTTACCAACAGTCTCTTCCTCTTGCATGCACTCCACCATCATGCCATTCTCCATGAAGTAACACAACAAATGAGACACTACCAGAGGTCAAATCAATGGGCTGCCAAATCAGACTTTCCACTTCCAAAATTGAGTGCTGAGTAAATGTCTTCTTTATACATTAACTAGCTTCGGGTATTTGGTTATAGCAAAGAAAAAAATGGCCACTATAGTACACAACAGACAACATGTGATATGAGTTTTAGTTGTAATAGTAACCCTGATAATAATTTATTGCCAATGTAAACAGTACAGTTTAGTGGCAGAAACTAGGGTTTGGTGACAGACATATACATGTGAGTTAAAGAATCCATCATCATTTACTTCTGTATGATCATGGACAAGTTACTTCACTGTTTTTCTGTCTACTTTCCATGTGCAAAATGGAAAAAACAAAGAGTATCCATCTTATGCTCTTCGGATGGGAACAAGAACAAACAGGAAGAAAAACTCCTTCCTCTTCTAATCTTACTATCTCCATCAGCACCACCTGTTGGCAGAGATTAATATCAAGCCACTTGACAAAGGAGAAAATATCCTGCCCAGTCCAAATCTTGATTACAGAGTAGCACATAAAATGGTAGGTTTAGAAAAGATAAGAAAACACACTCCTTGAACTGGAACAATTGCTCTAAAGACAAGGACATTTCCTGACACTGCCGGAGCTAAGACCAGGGACTCAAACATTATCAAGCATCTCTCTTTACTACCCTCCAACTAACTTTTCTCCAAGCATCACCTTCATTCCACCACGGTGGGCTCTTTCATGGGTCAGAGAAAATGAACACTGTGACCAGAACCACACTTTTCAATCATCAAGACTACATAGAAGTGGAGATTGGGTGGAAGTCTTCTCCTTTGGCTCTATGATACATAAACTCTGAAGTGCTTATGAGTCACGGACCTTCTTATCCAATAGTTTACGTGACCAAGAGAGTGTACAACTCTGTTCTTTGTAGGACACATATCCATTTCTGTAAAGGAAGAAATAGGGAGCTATAATGGTAGCCCCACAAGAAGCACAGGGTGAGGTAAAGAAGGGAGGGTTCCCAAAAAGAAGGTGCAAAGAAAGACAAAACAAATAACCATAACCAACCAGTATGTCGAAAGTAGTATTATTTTATGCCTCACTATTTTTGCTTCAGGTGACCATCTAAAACCTCATGAGCAAAGCACAGAAGTGGAAGTCCGCAAATCTCAGATACTCAGGAAAACAACTCTGCTCATGCATAACCAGCTCTCTTCATCTCCTCTGCCTCTAATTCGGCAGTGACTGAAATATACATGACCAAGTGCTGATGACACGATGGTGGGCTAGAAAGCAGTTAAGTCATGGCGCCGCTTGAATATCTCTGCTACACCTTCTGAAAGGCAGAGGAGATGGCAAGTTTTTATGTATAAGAGAATACTGGTTGTAAATTTTAAATCTCTTTTTCAGAGAACCAAGAATGATTATAACCAAGGGATTTTTGTACACAAAAGGACCATGTGCTATAGTACTACTAAGAACTTACTTTCATGATCAATTTAATTTTTCAATTTATTAAAGTCATATCTGCTAAAAAAAAAACCTGAAAATTAATTTTATTGTACAGTTGGAACTTGATTTTAAATTTGATTGAATTTTCCAAATTATTTAGCTGTAACTACTAATTTTGTACATGTGATTCTTTTGCATATATCAAGTATCTAAAACAGAAAATCATGTACAAGTACAATGATTACAAAATTTATTATATCTTTATGTTAAAGCTAATTATCAAAGTTCTAAAATGTGTTTAGCTTTCTTTTATTCTTACCCTCACTTTGATACATTGCTAACACTCCTCTTTTAGATGTTCTAAGAATTTTGCTAATCTTACCATCCTCAGAAAAAAACCAGTTTTATGCAAGTCAAGGTTACAGATTCAGAGTATTGACTAAGTAATTGTGGGTTGGGACTTTGGGTGTAATTATAATGGTTTTGGTAATTTAAGCATGTGATACTAAGAATCATAAGATGAATCTCTTTATATAAATGTTCGTAAGTTTCAAGGTTTTGAAACTTGGTGTCTTTTCTGAAAACGCCATAGTTTTAAAGTTTTGGGTCCCTCATCGATTGTCTTTTCACTATGATATATGGACCTAGTCTATTGACATTTAAAAGTACATATTTCTTACCAGATTTTTTTGGTTTAATTATTGAACCCATCTAGGGTTTAATCTCAATGAACAGCTACCTTCTTCAGGATATTAGGCTAATTTATTTCATTGGAGACAAAGCTTCCAAAATATCTATCTTCACCAAGAAATCTGATTAACTTTTTGTGCCCAGGATACTGAGTTATTTTATAAGACTGAAAATGCTAATCAGTATCTCCTATTTTTGGTAGAATTCCTGCTTTGTACAGGATTTCTTTCCTGCTTACACAGACAGAAAAAAGTATATCTATACTTTATTTAAAAAAACTGGTTTATAGAAGTAGTAAAAACCACATGCAACAAGATTCCCTTTTACAAAAATTACTAAATTTTTTTAATATCCATGTATATATGAGCTTATTTTATATAACTACCCTTCGTACCCTTTGCTTAGGGTATGATTATGAATTTAGGGCCCTTTGGAGATACAAATTTCTGAGTGTATTACTTATCATTATTTGATACTCATAGGAAGTAACCTTAATCAGACCCATTCCCTCTTTTCTGTTATGCCTTATGTCTTCAAAAGTATTCTTGTCTTCTAACAGAATAATTTAAACCATAAATATTGTGCTTTTTTTCCACACCTGATACCAAGGCAAGAAATCAAATGACTCCAATGAGATCTGTACCCTTTTAGTAGAGAAAGAAGTTAGAACAGAAACAAAATCTGGATCCTAAAGATACACTAAAGAAAGAATAATTGGCAAAGGGCTTAAAATGCTGTTTTCTTTTTTTTGTCTTTTTTCTTTTTTTAAAGTAGTATCTAAGTAGGAAAAATGTACATGCATTTAAAAATACAGCCAAACTGATTTTTCCAATTTTATGACATCTCCGCTCCCTTTTTAAAATAATGTGTTATTTTTATCAACCACTGGGTTTCTCTTTACATTAAGATCTTGAAAGTACAGAAAAGATACCTTTCAGGAAAGCAAAATTTAGGATTCCACGTTGCTCATACAGCCAAAGAATGTTTATAATAGCAAACTGAAAGTAGTGTTGGAAAAAAAGAAAAACTCATAGAACCAAAATACATTCCAGAAGTGAAGAGAGTTAGGAAACAGAGAATGGTTCATGAATTTGGAAAGATTACCGTAACAGTGGAGCATCCATGTCTACGATCCAGATATAGAAGCGCTACTCTTACTTTGAAATCAATGCAGAGCAGTAGAGGTTGGAAGATCCACTAGAAAGAAAAAAAGAAAAAAAACACTGTGTGAAACAACTCAGCAAGTTTCATGAGAATACAAGATAACTGTGCTGGATAAATTAGTCTTACCTAAAGGAAATCTCTAAGTGCTCATACAGTATAAAAACATTTATTATAAAACCATCTGTTGAAACTAGTTCCATAAATGATTTAATTATGTTATTTTCATTATACATTCTTCAATATGATCATTTATATAAGGAAGATCAGGGTAGGGACAGTATAGTTTTTGAGTCTTCTTAAATATCACCATAAAAAGCAGTCAAACAACTAGAAGGGAAAACTATGTAACAAGTGATCAACATCTTCAACAAGTGTACGTGATAAGATGTCCTCATGCATTCTAAAACACAGGCAGGTGTAAGCAAACCTCTAATAGCTACAAGACATGCATACCGTCTGTGCAAGAGGAAGCACGGAGAATCAACAAGGAATCATATAGCTCTAAGAATTCTACAATACCCAGCAGGAGGTCATCAGGAATTCACAGGGCTAATGTGAAAACTGGATGGCGTTTTGCTTAATCAGTAGTCAGTGAGCACAAAGGCCCTGCTATAAGTTCTGAAGAAACTATTCCCCGGGGAGTCTCAGAATTAACCTCCAAAGCTCCCTCCCAGGATGAAGTTCAACACCATAGAGTAAGCGGTAGGAATAAAAACAAAATTGATCTATACAAGGACAATAGAGAAAAAGGGAACAGAGGCTTATATGAAAATCAGGGATGAGAACAGTGCCAGAGGACCTTAGGGAGTAAATCTCCAGATTTTTTTAACACTATGCAAAACAATATAATTGGCATTAGAGTGTAAAGTTAGAAAAGTTATTGTAACTCATCCTTCTAAAAGCTTAAGAAAAAATTCATACAAAAATAAACAGAAAAAAGAGAGATGGTGTCAACCCCATACTAAGGTACTATTTGAAAGAGGAAACAATAAGCAGGATACATGGTCTGCAGAGCTAAGGTTAACACTATAAGAAAGCTGCTTCGAGGACTTGGCAAGTGAGTGGGAGGAAGACAGCAAGTCACTAGACTTTTTACACTCACAAATATGCACTAGTGTTTTGCACAGCGACATAGTTTGAAATTTGGTCTAGCATTTGGAGTAGGTCATGAAAGGATTAGGAACTACTAACCCTACTTTATAACAGGAAAACTGAATTGTTTGAATTACTACACTGAAAGCATATCATAAAAGAATGTCCCACAAACGTATGAAAACTACAGTATTTCAAAATGAACTAAATGTATTAGATAAAAGTGATAAAAGACATAAGGGATCAAACAAAATAAGAATGAGAAAAACTCAAAAATTACATGATAAAATTCAGGAGAGATTATAGCTCAGTGGTTACAGTGCTTGCCTAGCAAGCACAAGGCCCTGAGTTCGATCCCAGGCACCAAAAGAAAAAAAAGAAAAAAATAGAAAGGTGAAAATCTGTAACATTAACAATGCCAAATGCTGGAGAGGGTGGATAGGGTTCACACCAACAGGAACCCTTATTCATTGCTGACAGGAGTGCAAAAAGGTACAGCCACTTTGGAAGACAGACAATCTAGCAATGATACTCTTTAATACTGACGATTATAGATTCATAGCAGCTTTATTTGTAATTGCCCTAAACTGGAAACAACGAAAATGTCTTTCAGGGTGGTTATCACTCAAAGTTCATAGTTTATATAAGGGCATTCTTCTACTGTTACTCAGTCCGTGTGTTTGAGCAAACATGTAAAGATATGTATCCATCACTGTAGTACCTTAGTAATTTCACTGTCCTAAAATTTCTGATTGAATAAACAAGTCATGGTACTCCCAGAGAATGGATTACTGTTCAACACTAAAGAAGAAATGAGCTACCAAACCATGAAAAGACATGAAATAAACTTAAATGTATGCTAGTAAGCGAAAAACCAGTCTGAGAAGGCTACATATTGTATGATTCTAACAACTGACATTCTAGAAAAGGAAAAACTGTGAAGACAGTAAAATACTAATGGTGGCCAGGAATGAGGCGAGGAATAGGTGGACATGACATGGCGGAGGAATGTTAGGGCAGTGAAAGTACTAAGACACTGTAGTGATGGATACATATCATTACACATCTGTTTAAACCCCTGGATTATATAGCAGCAAAAGTATACCCTAATGTAAACTATGGGCTTTAAGTCATAATGACTCTCAAGCCTATTAAAATTAACACCAATACAAAGAGGAACTGACATGTTTAAAGTTTATCAGTTGTCCTAAAATATGTTTGAAAGCTTGACCTCAAATCTAAACAAGATTCAAGGAATGCCTTTGGTTATTTGTTCTTTCATAAAATAGGTCTCTCAGCTAATTTGGGGGGTTTTTTTGGTGAGGGGTGCTGAGGATCAAACTCAGGGCCTTGCACTTGCTAGGCAAGCACTCTACCACTTGAGCTAAATCCCCAACCCCACTAATTTTTGCTTTTATGCCATTGATTTTTTTTTGGTGAATCAGGCCAATGATGTTGTATGATAGCCCACATAATGAATTACCTGATTGATGCTTCAATAGATTCAACTAAAACATCTTTTGCAAAAGTAGACCAGCAGTAAAACTGTCTACTTATTGCATTGATTCAGAAGGCCCATAATGCCAGTTGTCCCACTATTAGGTAAATTAAGTTTGTTTGGTCATTTGATTAATATGATTACAGGCAACTGTTTCCACTGCTAAGGTTCATTTCCCCCTTTATAAGATAATAATCTATGGGGCAATACTTCAAGATCATGTACATTTTCTTTTCCAGAATAAACTTTCCCAAGTTGTTTCAACATCTATTAACACCATTCTGCCAGGTTTTAAGATACTCATTTTCTAACATTACTTTCATTTTTGCATTTATTAGCTAACATGTCACACTAATATTTTTTGTTATGCATTTTCTCAATCAACAGATACAAATACAACTAGCATCTTGTGAGTGTGCAGACCTCCAGTGAGATTGGCAGTCCATAGGTGAGTGTAGGAAGCTAAGAGAGCCTGTAAATATTCCATTTCCCACACTCAACCTGCTACACCACCTCACAAGGCAATTAGTTCTCCAGGAAGTTAGGTTGATCACCAGCACCACTGCCTGAACTATTTGCAAAGATTTCATTATTTGAGTTAATATGGACAAGCACAATTTTAAATAAATAAACTTCATTATTCCAAATACAGGGTATTCAGATTCTAAGAAGATACATGAAATAACTAAAAGCCAGCTCATGTGGGCCATGGAAACACTAAGCAAATGACTGCACAATCCCCTACTCCCGTACATGCTGAGAGATACTAAATTTTAATATTTACTACTTAATTTGTCTTCATTTTCTTTGATTTCTGATGTGTTTAATGCAAAGACTACATGGGGCCATGTTATTAAACTTCTGTGCAAGGAGATGTAACTCTGCAATTTGTGATTCCCTGAGCTTTTCTTGAGAAGCAGCCAGAAATTGCTACAGGTGCAGAATTCCACAGCCTGAAAACCGTATCCAAGGATAAAAGAGACAAATTTCATCAAGTGAAGACATGGTAATGTAGAGACTTCAACAGGCCCACACAAAAGGAACTGATCAGGGGCTGGGAATTTAGCTCAGTGGTTAGAGTGCTTGACTCACAAGCACAAGGCCCTGAGTTCAGTCCCCAGCACCAAAAAAAAAAAAAAAAGGATTTGCAAAAGGAACTGATCAATTTGTCTTTTGTGCCCAACCAAGAAATTGGCTAAGCATTTCTAGTCCTGTCCCTCCAAATTTTAACTAAAACGTCAATCAAACTAAGGGATTCATCTCTTAGGATGTCTCTGCAGAGACACACAAGTTGGTTTTTCTTTTTTAAGAGTTGAAGATTTGCCAAATGGTCAAATCTGTCTGCATGAATAAGGGGAGCCTTCCTTTCCCACTCTGCAACCCTTACTTCCAAAGGAAATAGACGGTGAGTAGCTGAAATGCTACAGAAATCAGAGATCGTGATAGTCAGCAGGCCAGAGCAGTCTTCTGCACTATGCTGCGATTGCTTACTTTGTTGTTATTGTAAGCAAATTTGAAGAATAATAAAGAAGTAAGTAAATGCTCATAGAAGACACTAGTTCATAAGAATTATGAAAAGAAAGTTGAAAACTAACACCTGGAGGAATTTAGTAATAGGTGAAATATAAAAATGGACCCTAAAGAAAGGTCAGTTACTAAAACAGATAATACTTTGTCCCGCTCCCTGGAAATCGAAATAAGAATTATCCTCATACTATATATCTTCAAATAAATTATGTACTACCTGCAATTCTTCATTATCTCATTTTATTGAGGAGGAAGCAGTTTCTAACAGTAAAACTCAAACATCCTGAGTAGGGGCCTCCCTATATCAGTGTACCCCAGCAGAGGGCTGTTGAGTTATGGCCTGTCTCCAGCCATTAGTTAGCTCTAACAAGAATTTTTAAAATCCCGTACCTCTCTCCTCTACCCTCCTCCCTCTCCTTTGTAAGAGTTGAATTAGCAAAGGAATGATACAATTTCATAAGGGAAAAAGAATCACAAAATGCAGGAAAGTTAAGTGACTCTAGAGCAGAAGTTTCTTTTATTCTAAAATTTGATCTTTCTTATATATTCATGAGAACTTCTAGCATAACAATTTTTTTAAAAGTAGTCTTTCATTTTCTGCATTTAATTATCAGCTCAATGTCTCTCTTCTTTTTAGATAATATGCCCTCTGAGAGCTAAGATTTTGGCTATCAGTGCTATATTTTGAATTTTTAGTATGTAAAAGGAAATCAGTTACTCTTATTGACTGGACAAGTGAAAAATAAATAATTAGCAGAAACATGGTAAAACTCGGTCCAGAAGTCATTTCTGGCTCAGTCTGGGAATCATCAGAGTTTCTTACATAGATTTCGAATAGCAACTTTTTCTTAATATTTATATTCTAATATGTCAGGACTTCCCTGGAGCAATCCCAGCTCTCTGCGAGGCTCTGAGGGACCCATGTCTTGCCAGAAGCAGTCAATCTCTCACCCACAGACATGGCTCCTACCACAGCTCCGGATATTTCTCATGTGACAATGTGAGAGATTTTTTAAAACAAACGTGTGGGAGTTTTCCTGACACCAACCAATTCTCTAATCTGCAACACCTACTAGGTATCCAAAATTTTAATTCTGGTATCCATTTTTAGAGCAAATGCAAACCCCACAGGCTAAGGGCTCAGTCACAAAAAAATTAAAAAATAACCTATCACCACTTCGGATACCAGTTGCAAGATGGTTGGCTGGGCTACTCATATTTCTGAGCCAATTACAAATTTGAAGTTTCCTATGATGTTTCCCCAACAGCAGATTCAATAACATGCTGTAATGATTCACAATATCCAAAAAGCAAACAGAAGATACACATAGATAAAACTGTGAGGGGAGGTACACAGAATGCCCTTGTCCTTTCTAGACATGATACTCTCTCAGAACTTTCACACGTCCACCTACTTGGGAGCTCCTCACATTGTAGTTTAGAGGTTTATATGGAATCATCATTTATTGGCTGTTGTTGATTGAACTCAATATCCATCAACCCTCACCTCCCTTGTCAAAGCTTGGTTTTCCATCAATAATCCCCCATTCTGAAGCCACCAGGGGCACACCAAATGCCACCTCATTAGACTGAATTATACATGAAAGGAGCTTATTAGGAACAAGACGCCCCGGTCATCTTTATTGTTCAGGAAATTCCAAGGATTTAGGAGGTTTGTGGGAACAAAAACCAAATATCTTTTTTTTAGCATAACACTTCTGTTGTCACTTTTCATCTTCTTACCTGAGAGAGTATTACAATCAGTCTCATGGTTGAATTGAAGCCCATTGCTAAGTTGCAAAACAGAGCCGCCTTGGGCTCTGGAGTATCAGTGTGACCCTAAGAGTACCCAGGACTCTGGTATCACTCATTAGAGCCCCAGTTTAGCCACATCTCAGGAGCCTGGTCTAAACTCTTTAGTAAAACTCTGTTTGGAAGATAATTCAAGAAGTCCTACATCATATCCCACATTTCTCCTTTCAAACCCAGTGAATAACTCCAAATCAAATTTACACATCCTGACAATCTGCCTTACAAAAGCTTTTTACCTTCCTAGTAATACCTTTCTCCTTAGGTGAAGGAACCCTAGAAGCTTCCCAGAAGTTTCACATGACAAGATCTTAAACTTCTGTCTACTATATGCTGGGCTCTATACCTAGTGGTTTCATATACTAATTTAACCCTTAAAGCTTAAGATAGGCACTGTTAATCTTTCCATTTTCCAAATTAAAAAAAAATTGAGGCACATAGAAGTAACTTGTCCAAACTAACACAGGTAGTATGTAGGGTATATAGCGAAGACAACATTCCATTTCTAGGCATCTTGCTCCAAAATCCAAGTTCCTCACCACCATGCTGATGGAGCAGACGCTACTATGCAGAGTACTGGGCTTTTGTGCAAATTAAATCCCTCATGTTCCACTGAGTTGTTGCAAAGAATAAATTATAAAATACATATGACAATACTAAACTGCTCTCTTCTATAAGAAATGTTGGGTTTTCATTTCTTTCCTACTGTTCTTTCCTTCTTCCTGTTCTTCCTTCTATCAGTTCTTCAAAGAGATCATGAGGAAGCTTTTTTTTTCCCATGAGTGTTGCTGAAGGCAGAGGTGAGGAAGAAATTCATTGGAAATATAAACGAGAACTCTAGAAAATAACCTTATATCAATCTTACCACATGTGAAATCTTAAGCAGATGGAAACCACAGAGCATTCAGGGGTTTTCACAAGAATGACTGTCCTTAGTGTGGAATACAAAACCGAAAATGTAACGCTTTCCTGATAAATCCCCCGTTGAAGTTAAGACAATATATGTTTGACAATTCTCTTTGTATTCAGGGATGGGAATGAGGTTCTAAGAAACTGTTTCCATGGGGCAAAAACTGAAATCACTGGGATAAGACCCAGGCCTAAAAGGTAACCACCCAGGTAGACCAACCACACACATTGGTTTCTGTACCAGCAAAATGTCTAACTTTCTTTGGTCAAGATACACTTCTAATTGATTTGTATAGCCTGGGGATGATGTGAAGGAGAATGCTTCTGTTTACCCAGGACTAATATCAGTAACCTTTTCTACGATAATTAGCAAAAATTATACTCCTATGCCCACATGAGTTGGTTAGAAATGTCAGCCTTCTATTATTAATGCATTATCCCTGCTTGTCATCTTCTTGGCTGACACCTGAAGAGACAGCACCACCCTCAAGTATGCCTGTGCATCCAGCTCAGATAATGAGCCAGTTAGCTGTCCACAGCCCTGTCAAAATCAACATTAAAAAGGCACAGGCGACCAAATCTTGGTTAAGAAGTAGTAGGTAGAAAGAACAAAAGTGAAGTAATGACTGGCAGGAAAAATATAGAACCATCACTATCCTGTAATTCATGAGCGTAATTCAACAGGTAAAACGTTGGTACTTAAAAACCCAGTATGGAGCATCACAGTGTTTTACTGGAACAGAATAAAATAATTAGTAACCTTTGGGTATTCTCATCATCAGTGCTAGATTTCCCCAGCAAGATAAAGAGAAGAAACTCTTTATATTTCTCATTGTCATTCCATACCCCTGCCTAAAAGGCTCCACTCCATAAATACTGCATTCATTGTTTTTAAGGGATCGGCTCGCTGTGGTATGCAGCCCACTTGTTTTACTGTTTATATACGGATGTACCGCTCATGGCTATCTTCATTCTATAACTGCACAGTAGTTGCAACAGAGATCATATGACCCCCAAGCCTAAACTATGTCTTATCTAGCCCTCTAGGGAAAAATTGCCAAGCTATATCCTAAATTCTAGGATTAATTTCTCATTCTGGGCTAGATGAAGTAAACACTCCTCATTGTCTCTGCTACCAAATTAAGTTTAAAAACCTGGACAGCATGCATGGGGAATCTGTTGGAGGACTCTGGAAAGCAAGTAGTAGCAGATCAATCAGGAATAGAGATCATAATTCAAAGTACCAGTGCCAGGTTTACCATTTTTCTTCCTTCCAGCCAGAATTTCTATCATTTGTCCCCACATGTTGGTACTACTGTGGTATCCAAGGCAGAGTATAATAGCTGGAGCCCCAAGTTTCTGTCCCAAGGGCTGAAATGGGATACTATGTGGCTGAAAAGCACTAGAAATGTTATAGAGATTGAGAAACTTGTGAAAGCAATTTGTGAAGTTTTTCACTAACTTTTGGGTTTACCCATGAGCTGTACATACATGGATAAGATTTTAATCTTAATCTTAAAAGCTTTTAAGAATGGAATTTCTCTCCTCTCACACACAGATCAACTCAAAATGGATTGAAGACTTCAATGTAACACATGGTACTGTAAAACTTCCTGGAGGAAAACTCCAGGACACTGATCTTAAAGATGACTTCATGGATGCAGCATCAAAGGCACATGTGACTAAAACAAATGAGTGGGACTATATCAAACTAAAACGCTTCTACATAGCAAATGAAATAACCAATAGAGTGAGAAGGCAACACACCAAATGAGACAATATATGTATAAACCATGTATTTGATAAGGGGTTAATATCCAAAGTACATTAAAAATATTCCTAACAACTCAATAGCGAGAAAACTGATAAATCAAAATGGGCTAAGGACATGAACAATCATGTCTGCAAAGAAGTCATTAAAAAGTAGAAAAAGGTATATGAATAAAATGTTTAACATCACTATATCATCAGATAAATGCAAATTAAAATCACAATGAGACATTTTCTCACAAGTGTCAGAATAACTATCATCCAAAAACATGTGTTGAGAAGGATATGCGTAAATTCAAACTCTTGCACACCTTTAAGGGAAGGAGGGAAGGCAAAATGGTACAGCCTCTATGGAAAACAGAGGTTCCTCAAAAATTAAAACTAGAACTACCCTATGGTCTACCAATTTCACTTCTGTAAATTTATTCAAAAGAACTGAAATCATGATTTCAAAAGAATATTTGCACTCCCATGCTCACTGTAGCACTACTCATAATTGTCGAGATGTACAAAAAACCTAAATGCCTATGGGCATATGAATTTTGAAAATACAATATTATTCAGCCTAAAAAAGGAGGTTGTTCGAAACATAACAACACAATGCACCTTGAGGACATCAAGTAGAATACTCAAGTCACAGAAAGACAAACATTATACTATTCCACTTGTAATGAGGTATTGAAAATAGTCAAATCTACAGAATCAAAGAACTCACCAGTGATTACCAGGAGCTGTGGAGAGGTGGAAACGGGGAGTAGTTACCCATCAAGGGACAACACGTTTCAGTTAAACAAGTTGTATAAGCTCTGGGGATCTGCTCTATAACATACTCAACAATAATGTATCAGACTTTTAAGTGTTTGTTAAGAGAATAGATCTCATATTTAGTGTTCTTACCATGTTAAAATAAAATTTAGTAACATTAGAGAGAACTGAGCTAAAGACAGACCTCTACCCAGTTCCCAGTCTGGTCACTGACTGGGGCATAGATAAACTGGATCCAAATAACACCACACGGGTTGGGAACCGAACTGACGAGAAATACGGTGACTGATGGCAATTTTGGACATGCAACCTAACACTAATAAGGCTGCTAAAATAAAACTATCAACATTTGCCACAGGATTTAAATAAGACCCGAAGTTTCATGACATATTTAAAATGTTTCATATTTAACCCCAAATTACTTGTGTACACAAAGCCAGAAAATTCTGCATTCAAATAGGAAAAGACAACCTACAGATGTCAACCTTGACATGAAATAGATGTTAGAATTACCTGACAAAACTCTACAGCAACTTTTATTTAAAATGTTCCAACAACAATAAATACTTTTGAGTCAAATTTAAAAAAAGGAAATCTTGGCAAATAGGTAAAATGCCTGAAATGGAAATTTTAGAAATTAAAAGTACTATCTTAGTCAGTTTAGAGTGTCATAACAAATTACCTGGGTGGCTTGAGCAACAAAGAACTGTCTCTTACAGTTTCAGAGATAGAAAGCCTGAAATGAGAGAGTAGCAAATCTAGCGTGTGGTGAGAGCCCACTTCCTGATTTGTAGCAGGCCATGTTCTTGTATCTTTATGAGGCAGATAGCAAGATCTTGTCTCTTCCTCTTACAATCGTCTTATTCATGAGGGCTTCCAGATAATCAGATTATTCTGGAAGTTGGCAATTAGAAATTAAGAGGAAAAAGATTAGTCAACTCACCTTCCCTAGATGAACTGTATTTCGGAGGAAATGAATTGTCCTAGTTGATAATGGAAAGCTCTTTTTTAAAAAAAAATTGAAACATTTGAGCTAAATCATTTCGAAGGAGCAATAGATTTATAAATTCACTACTCTGCAGCCCCTAAATGAAATCATTGATTCTGACAACATTTATCAATGGGATGAATCCACATGGTAACAGGTTAGTGAGGAGGTTTACCACGGAGGGATCAGACTTTGAACATCTCAAGGATGAACACAACCAGACATTTCTGCCTCCTGATGCAATGCAATAAGAAATATATAGAATTCATCACCTATATAATATTCCTACCAAAATGTTGAGCCAGAATCAAATCAAGTATCTGAAGCTAATATTTATTTTGAGGAAATTTAGAAAATAGAAAATATGTTAAATGACACGACAGGAAGCAAAGAAACAATTCTAAAACTAGTACCTTCTACAAATCTCTGCAGACAAGTTGTCGCATTGTGCAACCATGGCTGTGTAGAGGACAAGGAAGATTACCCAGAAGTGAGACGTTAGTGCAGTCACCAAGAAGACCCAGAGGGGCTGCTACTGCAGCATAAGAGAGCTTCAGGGACACAGCAGTGAGCTGAGGCCTCTGCCGTTGTTTATTTGTAACTCAAGGACATGCGAACAAAGATGTAGACGTAAAGCATTTCCGTGGGGTGGTTTGCTGTGTGACACACATCCACCTTGTTTAAGCAATCTCATCAGGGCAGAGAGGACACACTCTGAGGACAAACTGCTTTGAATTCTGCTGACCGTTGTCCTTCAGATTCTGCTCTAGTCTCTAACCTCACACTCCAGAAGTGCTAAACTGTTACCCAGAAAGTCCCTTCCCTTTTCCCCTCACCTTCAAATACTCCTTCGGCCAGACTCTCCCCACAACAACTTGCTGACCAAATGCTGCAACAAGGCAAAATGTCATAAAAAGAAAAATGAGAATGGATCCAGCATAGATGAAAAAGCTCTTAGGAAACATAATCATAGAATGCAATATATGTCTTATTTGGACTCTGACTTAAAAGGGAAAAAGTAGAGACACCTTTAAGACAATGATATTGGCTGATATCATTTAACTACAGGGATGATGTCGTCATTGTAGTTAAACAAAAAGTATTGTTTCTAGAGATGCACACTGACTTAGGAAGGTGTAAATGACGATGTTTCACACTTGTAAAAGAAAAGTTCTCGACAACTCTTAAATCTTGATGTTAATGTACGGAAACTTATTCTACTATTCTCTCTACTCTTGTATCACTACTACATAGATTAGCACATAGTCTAGTCTCATATTTGTGATCTATATTTGTAGTCAAGATTTTTATATTGAAAATATTTTAAGAAGAGTTGCCACTTCAGATATCATAAAGATATTTCCAAAGTCTGACAGCAGCTCTGAAAAAGAAAGTAATACAAGATTTCAAGTAGTTGTCTTTTTTTTTCTTTTTAAGTCACGGTCTTGCTGTGTAGTTCAGGATGGCCTTGACTCATTATGTACCCCAGGTTGGCCTCAAAGTTGTGGAGATTCATTTGCCTCAGTTTCCCAAGTGCTGGGATCACAGGCATGTACCACCATGCCTGGGTTTGTACTTGTCTTTTTAAAGAGAATATTTTGAAGGCAGAAAAAAATTTTGAGGCATAAGGTCTAAAATGTTTTCTTTAAAGTGCAGTCACTTTTCTTTTTGGTTTTAAAAGTCTTATTGCTTGCTATAAAGTAAAAATAATCCGTCTTAATAAACTCACACCTCCAGTCCTCCATCCCTCCCTTGATAATGGAAAGAAGGTCAGGTAGAATGGAAGGTTGCTGGAATTTATATCGACTCCCCTTATCCAGAAATTTACCTTTTTATTACTCTAGCTGCCTTATGAGGAGCTTGTTCATTTCCTCTTTAATATTCTAGCCTAGGTTACAACACAGCACCCTTCTCTTACATCCCCAAGCAAAACTGAGGCAAGACTGAGGCAATGCTTACTCAAATTTTCATACAAATTAGGGGGAAAGGAAAATAAGAACCAAGAGTAACATATCAGGGACTTAGAAACAGCACCACGGACACCTCTGGGGAATCTGTTACAAATGTAAATTTATGGGTGTGACCCTGGACTAATCAGTACATTCAGGGATAGACCCAGGAAACCATGCATTAGGCAGTTTTGTGGTGATTCTTTTTTGGACAAACACTGTAAAATTACTGAACTTGATAACCTCCACCTTCTGATTCAACTGATTTATAACAATCATTCTCAAACTTGATTGCACATGAGAATCAGAAAGGGATCTTTTAAAAGTTCCAATACCCAGCCTTACAGATGACTAATTAAATCCAACTCTGGAAGTAGGAGCCAGGCAAGTGGCTTCTAAAACTCCCATATGATTCTAATATGCAGTCAAACATGAGAGCCCTTGGTCTAGAATATAACACGACCCAGGCATTGCTATTTTTTAAGAGCTCCTGATGATTTTCGAATTCAACCTGTACTGAGAACCAAGAACTATGTGGTTTACATAAACAATTCCTCACATTTGTCTTCAGCTAAGGGTCTTCTAAGCCATCTCATGTCTGTCTACACATAGCGTGAATCATTCTTTCCCTACACAGCAGGAAGGACCACAGGCTTGCCTTGATGCTAATAAATCCAAGAAAATAATAATGCAAAAGGCCAAAAATTCTCTATTCTACCCTTTACTGTGTGCTTCTGAGTTTTGATTTCCTACTTGATGATACTCCTGATATCAGAGTATCAGGAGTATTACTTATTGCAAGAATCCTCACTTTCCACCCATACAGTCACCTTACCCCCAGTGACCACACCAGATCATCATACCAGAATTTACCACAACACAGTGACTTTAACATTTGAATATGATGCTAAGTTATAAAATTGGCAAAAATACTTCATGTTACCTACGTAAAGCAAAAACATATTTGAGTATCCAGTAGCAGAAAAATTACTAAGAATATGTACCTATCATACATATGTGTAAATTACACTATGGCTTATAACTAAATATATTATAGAGCAAATGGTTCTTGAAGACTTCAGATATTAATTTCCAAGCTTTCTGAGGTCCCCAAGTTTTCAGAAAGGAATCCTGATTGATGCTGCCCTGAGCAACTGGCAGAGAAGCATTATCATATTACGAGCTTGCGTTCAAGAATTTGCATACTTATATTTGAACTCAGAGCCACCATTTACTAGCTACATGATTTTAACAAGTTATATAGTTTATTTGAACTTTTACACCTTTGTCTGTAAAATGAGAGTGATCACGATACTTGCCCTGACAGATTTTTGAGAGAATCGGTGCATGTGATACACTGACAAGTTACTTAGCACTTGACTCCAGATCAAAAATGGATGGTCATCTTTATCGTCTTCAGAACGCCTGTGTCATCTCATGCCTTCGCAGTGTTGTCATACCACGTGATCTGCCTGGAATGCCTTTCCCTTCCGGCAGCCTGGCTCGCTCATTAATCTAGTATTCATTGGATGCTTGCTGTGGGCTGGTCTCTTATTAGATAGCGAATATAAAATATGCAAAGCAGACAGTCCATGCATGCCCTGATGCAAGAACAACTCAAACTGACAAGTGTTAAGAAGGAAAACTATAGAATGAAATAAAAATATCTAAGAAGGGTGCTTCTACAGATTAATGGATGAAGAAAATATGACATTTATACACAATGAAGTACTGCTCTGCCTTAAAGAAGCATAAACTTGAGTCATTTGTAGGAAAATGGATGTACTCTAAACCATAACGTTAAGTAAAATAAGTCAGACACATAATCTTAAATATCACATGGTTTCTCTTATAGGAGAAACATAAAATATAAATAAAGAGAAACTAATAGATAATAGGAAATAAGGAGATAGATGTTTTGCAAAAGGGAAGGGGACCAAGAGCTGGAAGGAGGGGGAGGAAGAAGAGGGTAAGGGGATGAAAAGAGAATTAAGATGTGTTATGTACGTGTATCAACTCCTTGTATATGTACAACTCCTGTGTACACATACAACTTCTTGTACACAAGAAACATAATCATTATGTGCTGCAAACCTATACTAATAAAAATAAAAATTCAAAAGAGAAGGGAGCCTCTAGCCTGGTGAGGTATCACTGAAGAGCAGTACGGGACAGGGATTCCGGGCATGGACTGGATATTCTCCAGTTCTGTGGCCCTGGGTGTGAACCAGATGCCCATTAGCTGCATGACCTGGAGCTTGTTAGCTTCTCTGCTTCTGTCTCCTAGTACCCCACTAATAGTGTCATCAGGAAAATTAAATGCTGGGCAACCAATATCTGGTATATGCCGAGTACTTAGTAAAGCTTTAATCTTATGAAAATCCTCCTCTATGTTACCTTGTTGATGATACTTTCTCTGCTATTATGTAAGGCACTAGTAGAAATAATAAGTGTTGAATGAACAAAATGTGTACGTGCTGCAAGTTGTAAGTCAGATGCTTGCATCAGCTTGTACTGAATCGTACTTCAGTTGAGCAGGCCAGGGTTTATTTTTGCCGTCTAGTGTAAGGTTTTCATTTGAACTTGCGTGCAATAACTGCTGATATAGTCTAGCAGCATTTAAGAGTTTCAAAATGCAACTGGGTTTTAGCAGAGAATAGGGACTATCTTTGTTCAAGAACAGCCTTTCAAGTCCGTCTATTTTGCCAATTCACTTTCCAACTGTCTGTAACAACTAATATCATTTTTAATATATAAAACTATATTACTAATTTTAATGTATAAAGTCATATGCTTAACTTGATTTTTACGTGTAGGGATTATAACACCCACTTACAGAGGAATAAATTACACTTTAGAGGCCATGAAACATGTCCAAATTTATGGTTATTACTCCCTCAAACATGGACTTCTAAACTCCACAGCATGTGCTCACTTCAGCAGCACATATACTAAAGTCCACAACCTGATTTTAAGCTACTTTTCAGTCTCTGTTAACTTTCCATTACTATAACAAAATAACTAGGATAATCAACTTATGAAGAGGAAATGTTTACTTTGGCTCACAGTTTTGAAGGTTTCAGTCCATGACTGATGGTCTCTATTGCTTTAGACCTGTGTAGTACCATTTACCACAGCAGGAGAACATGGTAGATACAAAACCTATTCGCCTCACGGCCCAGTGCAAAGTAAAAGGAGGGAGCATGGACTCTAATTTCTAATTAAAGTACATGGCCCCAGTGATTATACTCCCCCAAAGGCTCCACTTCTTAAAAATCCCACAACTTCCCAATAAAGCCCCAGGCTATGAACCAAGCCTTGAACACGTGGGCCTCTGGGGACACTTATCCAAACCACAGCATGGCCCACCTTGGTTGTTGGTTAGGGTGGAAAAGCATCTTATGGTTTCCTACTCTCAGTCTTCCCTGTTGCTTAGCACCGAAGTTCCCTTCTTCAAGGTAATTGTTCTCACTCGTCATCACACTTCCTATAAAATTTATTCTCTGAAAGAGCATAAGGCTATCTCTTAGAATTTCTGTGGTGGCTCTTTCGGTTCCCATTTCTAAAAATATTGTTGTCATTCCAGATTCTGGACACAGATGGTCTCAAATCTACGTGAGTCTCTACATCTCTGGCAAGACCCCAAACATCATTTGAACTCATTAGATGGCAGTGTCAAGAGTTCCCTTTGAGGGAATTTGAAAGAGAAAGGTGCTCCATATATGTATTCCAAGTCCAGAGAATTATGCAGGAGGTCATAAGGAACACACTGGGGAAAATGAGCACAGCTAAAGTGCTTAGAAAAGATGCTGCTCTTAGATGAGAAAGGGGGAAGGAAGAATTAGCTCCCCTCTGGGAATAAGGCTAGAACAGTAAGGACAGCCTAGCAGAACTAGAAATGAGGCCGAAATGACTGATCCCTCCAACTTCCAATGCTTGCCAAGTAAGGCTCTCAGAACTCGCTGCGGGTCAGGCAGGGTCTGAAGTTCCATGATCTACTCCTGTTGTGACAGGGCTGATAACAAACAGCAAATCTGTGACCAAATCAGCTCCAAGTTCCAGCTGCTTTCAAACACAACTTAGGTGGGACAGATTCTAGATCGATATTGAGTTTGTGCAGAACATTGGAAGGTGTCTGTTTCACTTGTGACGAGAGGGACTATCTTGGGGCAAATGGCCACACAAAGGAATCTACTCAACACTTTAGCCACCCTTCTCTCCTTACAGGATGTGTTGAAACAGGCATCGAAGCTCCCCAACACTCCTTTATCCTCGCAGCCTGAGAGTGTCTTCTTTGGGCGCGGGAGGGTGTTGTTGGAACTGATAGTATCTTAGTACACTCAGGCTGCTATAACACCCCACACACTGGATAGATTATAAACAACAGAAATTTATTTTTCACATTTAGTGTCATAGAAAGTTCTTGTCATTGTGTCCTCACATGGTTGAAGGGAGCTCTCTGGGGTCGCTTTTATAAGGGCACAGTTTCAATTCAGGAGGGCTCCACCTCCACGACCTGCTTAACTCCCAGAGGCCCCATCTCTTAACATGTCATTCTGGGGGTTAGGATTCCAGCACACCAATTTGGGGGATGAGCAGACACATTCAGACCACAGAAAAGGGCCAGACACCCCAGGCTGTGAAAAAAAAAAAAAATCAAAAGGCAGCCAAAATGGAGTAGTCTGTCCATTTGCTGATATGAATGTGTTTGATTTAACAACACTTAGAAATCCCGGACCTCTGAGCTCTCCAAGGTGCTGGCTTTCTGTAAGGCACTGATCTGCCCGAGCTGGGGCAAGACAGCAGAACTCAAAGGCACAGCACAAACCTCCCAGGCATTTTAACATCCCAGCTGAGCCAGAGATTCCCCTAAGAGAGAGCCTGAAATTCACTATGATGGGCTCTGAAGGAGCTGGGAAGGTCACTAGCCCAGCATAAGAGAAGGAGCTGAATTAGGAATCCTAACCAAAAAGGAAATGCAGAAAAATAAGTAAATATGGCACAGATCCCTCTTTAAACTGAAGCAGCTCCTTTCTTCCCTACTATGCTGCAAAAGACATACTGAAGAGTAATCATTTCTTCTTGGGGGCTCACAGGGATACACAAGTCAAGCGAAGGAGCTGAGCTCCTCTGGAATAAGGGAGAATTTTGAAGAGGTGCAAGGTTGAGAACACCTAAAAGAACAACTCTTTTACTATGAAATTTTAATTGTTGTTCTGTTGTATATGATGTGGTTCTCACCTCTAATTCTTCCCCTCTTCCCCAAAATACCTTCTATGAAAACTCACATAAGCATGGACTATAGGGGTTATTTGGCTGGGGGTTATGGTCAGTGTGAGGAAGTGCTGAGTCTAGCTATAAGACAACAGTGGTGAAGCAAGGCACACAGAGCCCGGACATCCAGGGTGTGTGAAGTCTTTCTACGGATCAGTAACAAAACGTGCAGGACACAGACAGAGGGAGACCATGTTGTAGACCACTGAAAGTTCAGGCCTGTGCTTGCAAAGGGCACTGGCATGGGGGTTTTCTAAAAGTCTGTTTGCATTGAAAACCTAGAGGTCTTGGGAGAACAAAATAGTATCCTGAGAGAATACTTTATCTGTCAATTGCTGTATAACACTATGAGCAAAATGCAATGGTTTAAAACAACAACTTGCATTACGTCTCACAATTCTTTGGGTCAGGAATTTGGATGAAGTTGGCTGGGCATTTCTTATGCACTAGTTGGGGCTGCCTGGGGTCATTTAGCAGTAGTCAGCTTGTGGCTGGTGGGATGCAAAATGACTGCACTCAGCTGCCAGGGCCTTGGAAGGTGGCTAGAAAGATGGGTGCAGTGAGTCCCTCATCTCCACCTAGTCTCAGAGCCACTTCACACGGTCCTCCCAGCAGGGCATTTAGAATGTGCACACGATGGCCCCCCAGCTCCAAGAACAAACACAGCAAGACACAATAAGCAGGAACTGCAGCCCCCTAGTGGCTAAACTCAGAACTGGCTCAGCATCAATTCGCGCTCTTGACCTGTGATTGGGGCTCAACCCAGGGGAAGAAAGGTAGCCTGAACTCCCAACAAGGTCATCTTTAATCTCCCACAGAAGCAAAAAAAAAAAAAAAAAAAAAAAAAAAAAAAAAAAAAAAAAATTAGCCCAAGGACGATTTAGCCCTTCCAACGAGAAGGATGACTGAATACATAGGTCCATGCTACTTACACTGTCCTGGAGGCCAACCACACGTACTGAGATTTAGGAAAAGGAGACTACAGTGTAGGAAGACCATAAAACATCCTGGTGACAGTATTTGTAGGAAACCAAGGATGCCGACACCTCTGTTTCAAAGCAAAATATAATGAGTTGAGGTGAAGCATCTTGTTAATGTCAGATGTAGAAGCCAAGAGCAACTCTCACCCTGAAACTCCTTTGTATGTTACAGCAGCACAGAAGGTTCCTACCACAACCTGGGAGGGGCAGCAAATGGTTGCCTCACATGCCCCCCACAGCCCTGTACACATGTAAGGGCTCCTCCAACCCCAGGACTTTCCAGAGAAAGGGCTGAGTCCTCATGTTTCTGTAGGGGGAGATGAGTCACAGAATATACTTCCATCCCTGTCCCGTGACTCCCTTTTCCTCCTGGGGAAAACGCAGATGCCATCGCTCAGATCTGAGTCACCTCGATGCTCTTCTTCTGAGATGGAAGAAGGATGTTGGTCTTTATGTGCACATTTAAATATTGCATGAACAGAAACAAGCAATTCCTAGTAAATAATGACTTTCCTCCATGTTTTGGCATTGTCATCAGTGCATCTGTTCAAATCTGCAGTCAAAACAAATATTGTTGGCGATAAAGAAGTTCTTCTTCTAATCAGTAGGAGATTTTCCTTTATTTTCACGAGAATGTGCCATGGTGGGCTCTAAAATGAATGTGAGCACATTCAGTAAGCAGGCACAACCTGCCTCCTTGCTCCATGGACTCAGAGATTTTACATACATCTCAGCAGAGTGACCAAAATAAGGACACTTGCTGGCAGCCAGCACGACAATGCAGTTTATTAGAAGTGGGTGGACCAAACAATCCGAGGGGAGAAACTCAGGAACAAAATACTTCTTCACCAATTTGCTTTCATAGAGTATCTACCTCCATTCCATGCACTATTGGAAATCTAATTCGAAAACCAAAATATTTTTATTTCTTAACTAGGATTCTTGTCATACAATAACTTTTCTAACTACATAATTCTGCTACCTAAATGATGTAAAGTTTTGGATAGGACCCTTTCAGATTAATAGAAACTCAAATTAAACTACCTTAAGTGAAAAATAGGGAAATACTGGTTTGGACAACTGGCAATTTTAACACATAATGTACTTTAAGCACAAGTAAATCCACATGCTTGCAAAATGTTCACACTCTCTGTTGCTCCACCATTCAGCTTTTCCTAACTTCACTTCTCCTTATGTATTTATCTCATTATTTCCTATTTAAATCTTAGATACTATTCTCCAAAATGAAGTTGTTCTGTCTCTCAGCATCTCTATAGTTAAAGTTTCTCAAGACTCTAACTCAGTCTTCTCACATCCTCTGCATACACCTAAACCCAGCACAGTGGTGGGGAGAGGAGGCCTCAGAGGTCTGTAAGGAGCCAAAGTGCAGACGTCAAAAGTTAAGGACTCAAAGGAGCGCAGCTCCCCTGCTGGAAAATGGCGCTGGGCAGGCAAAAGCAACAGATGTCTGTCTCACATGACTGGTCCTGTGTTTGATAAAAGTGGAGAATGTGTGTTTGAAAAGATGATGGAAACAAAATACTCTAAAGGAATCTAACAGTTTAAAATGTAAGTTTGATTCAATTCTATGTCATTCTAACCTTTTTATTTTACTGTATTGTTCTGTATTCTAATCTCCATTTTATTCTAGTCTGTGCTTATGTAGCAGTTGCCTCTGTTGTCTCAGCACTCCCACCTCCCTCGCTACAGAATCATTCCCATCTGCCCACAAACACAGCGTAACATTTCCATCGGAAACAAACCCCCTCTGGTTCCTATCTTCTCCTCCAGCTCCTCTATACCTATCTTCTTTTAGGAAAATTTGAGAACAGCCTCTATTCGTTCTCTCTCTTTTTTTTTTTAATGTTTGCAGACTTTCAAACCCTGCCCCCCCAAATCTTGTTCTGTCAACAAGGTCATAAAATGAGATCCATTTTGTAACTTTTATGGTCAATCTCAGTCTTCCACATGCGACATCTTGCAGGACTCGTACCTCTTGGATTTCGCAGTCCTTCGCTTCTTCAGGTTTCCTCCTACCTCTATGGCTGCACCTCCTCAGTTCCGTTTACTAGCTAGACTTCTTACTCTTAATGACTCTACATTTCAGAACACTCAAGAACTCAGTCCTCGAGTGTCTTCTCTTCATCTTTACTCATCTTAGGCAACATCTTTCAATCTCTTGGATTTGAAGACCATCTAACTACCAAAGCCTCTCCAGTTTTATATCCAGTCCCAATCTCATTTCCTAATTCAAGATTCATTCACTCAACTGCTTATCTAATATCTCCATTTGAAAGACTAATCTCTAATTTAACATGTCCAAAACAGAAATTAATCTTCGTCCTCCACAAAAAAATGTATTTCTGTATAATCTTTCACATCTTAGAAAAATAGCAACTGTATCCTAAATGCTCAAGTTAAAAATTTCACAGTTTCACAATTTGACCCTCTCTCCCTCTTTCTCTCTCTCTCTCCCTATCATTGTTATAATTTGGATCTTAACTGTCCCACAGAGGGGCTTGTGTGTTAAAGATTTGTTTGCCAGCCTGTGGCACTACTGGGAGGTGGTGGAACTGTTCAGAACAAGGGCCTAATGGGAGGAAGTTAGGTCACGGAAGACATGTCCTTGAAGGAGATATAGAAATGCTGGCCCCTTCCTCCTCTCTCTTTGATGACCAAGCCTCCTCTGCCACATGCTCCCACCATGATGTTCTCTGCTTGTACAGGCCTAAAGCAATAGGGCCAAGGAACAATGGGCAGAAGCCTCTGAAACTGTGAGCCAAACTAAACCTTCTCTTCTTTAAGTTATTTATCTCAGGTATTTTGTCACAGTAATGGAAAACTGACTAACCTATTCTAATATTCAAACCCTCAGCAAGTCCTACTGGTGTCTATCTTCATAATATATCCCCAAACCAATCACATATCACCACTTTCACCAATATTGGCTAGTCCAAACCTAGGCTAGGACAAGTCTTCCACTGTAACTCCATTACACTTGCTTCTTAGTCAGTTTTCCATCCAGTGGCCAAAGCAATTTTCCATAGTCCCAAGCTACTTACCATGACACGCATAGCCTCCACAATCTGGTAGTAGCCTCTTCCTACAACATATGTCCCTCCACTCTGCTTCCTGACTTTCTACAATCTAGCTATCTAGCCCTTTTGCTGTTCCTTAAATATCCCAAGTCAGCCTATATCAAGGTTCCTTGTACTTGATAATGCCTCTGCCTGGGACTAAGACTCCAGCTCTTATTAGAGTCTCCCTGCCATTCAGATAAATTACCACTAATATTATCTCTCTAAAAAGATCTTTTCTAACTACTCCATCTAAAGTACTCCCCAAGCCTCAGCATCTATTGTCCTCTATCTTATTTCACCACATCCCTGTCCTCTAAATTCGCTATCACCTGACCAAATAGTCTATATCATTTCGTATATTTGTTGACCATCTTTCTGAATGGAATGGAACCCTTGTGAGGAAGAGACAACTCCACACTACTAATATTTTTAGAGCCAGAATTTAGAGTAGCACCTCAATAATGGTAAATCTTTAATAAATAGTTAATGAATGAGGAAAACGTCAGAGTCTGCTTAAGAGAAATGAGGAGAACAAATGGGGAACTGTCAGGGTAACTGGGAAGAGGTTACAGGAACATCCCTCTGTTCAATTAAAGAGTTTTTTTTATCGGAGACAGAACATCTCTAACCTAATTATGTTTGCAGGAATCTAACTGATTTTTAAATACAGTTAAAAGGCACAGCAAACACTTCAGAGAATGTCAAGCTTCTGACAAGAAAATGACAGTTGAAGTTTGTCAGGAATATGTAATGAGCATCTTATGATGGAGTAGGCTATAACTAATAGATTGCATCTTGGAACTAATATGTTTAAGTAATGCATATGGAATTTGATAGTTTCCAGTTATCTTTGTAAATTCATGCTAAATGGTATTTCTTCCATATTTATTATTAAATGTTATTACTATTCATTATTTATTTATAATTTAAAATTCGGCTCATAAATTTCTCTTTTTTTTAGCAATCAGAGAAAATTTTTTTTAATTTTTCTACCAAGAACATGTATTGGTACATTGTATACATAATGATCACATTCATCATAGTTATTTTGTACCTGTGCATGATGTATCTTGGTTTTCCCCCTCTTCCCCACCCCTTCCTTCCATTCCCCAACCTTTCCCTATTTACAGCAGGTTTATTTACTAAAGAAAGAAGGGAAAAATAAAAGAAAGGAGGAAGGGAAAAAAAGGAAAAATGGAAATGGCTTATAAATTTCTAAGAGAAACAATCATGCAATTTGCTCATCTCCTTTCATATTTAATTTGTTCATTTATAGAGTTTTCAAACCACCTAGGTCTTGCAACTAAAAAACCGGCATCTTTTTTCACAAATGAATTACAAGTAAGAAATAATAATTTTAAAAATCTGAGGTGTCCTACAAAGTAAATGATCTCCTAGAATTCCTGTTCATTGAAACTCCCTTTCAAATACTGTGTTTCTACCATCCCAGCTGAGCTGGTAACAAGTCACAGCCCTTCCTATAGACAAAGAGAAGTGGACAAATGATCCTAAATTGGCTACTGAGGTGGTCTCTCACCATACTAAAATAGTCTTCAAAAACATCTATCAAAAGAACTGCTATTTCCAGAAAAACTCAAAAGGATAGAGTAGGGATCCACAGCAAAATTCAGCCTCTCCAAGTCCCAGAATCCAGACATGTGGAAAATAACAACTTAGTGAAGAAAAAAAAAAAAAAAGTAAATCTTTGGCTATTGGGAAGGAATCGAAAGGACAGCTAGAGGCTACAGAGAAGTTGGAGAAATGGACTGCAATGCAGAGAAAAAAGACAAAGCAGTTCGGAAGCTTCCCCTGGCCTATCCCAGGGTTGTGATTTGTCTCCACAGACACAAGATAAGCCCCAAGGGCTGGGAGCTCAAGGGAGAAACAGCAGCACCAACTCCAAGAAAAACCCAAAGCAAAGTCAGGATGGGTTTTACTCAGAAGTGACTCCTTTCACACGGCGGGCAACACTTCGAGAATGAATTCAGTACAGCTCCCAGCTGTAAGGCCAGAGAGTGTTTAATCAGGTGCTATTTTGGGAAGGGATTGATTATTTAAATTGGAGACTCAGAATGACTAAAAAACAACTTCTCTTCAGGTTTCCCAGTGTAACCCTTTCACAGTGACTTGGTGAGAGACAAATACAAGAGACAGTCATGACGGGATTATGTACTAGACATAGATGCCCTGAGATGTTTAAATTCAGGCCAGGAAGAAAACGACACCACCCCATGTGGTGCGAAGCTGGGCCCAGCTCATGTGGTTCACAGAAGTGGCTGGGTCAGAAAGTGATGTACTGAGTGCAGCAGGCTCCTTGAACCCTTTCCCTGTATATTAGTTACTTTTCTAGTCAATGCTTTCCAAGAGAGCAGGTTTAATACAAGACACTTACAAATTACAACATTTGCACATATACCAAATGCAGGAATAGTGCAGAACATCTACCTATGCACTGGAGACCCGAAAGATCCAATCAAGGGCTGGGAGCCTACAGCAATGTCCAGTGTGCATCTGTGTCTGCACTAAAAGGCTGAAGAAATCTATACTGGAACCAGAATACAATGCTTACAGCAGAGATGAAGACCAGAGCTCCCCTGAAGCGAACAGCAGCCATCCCTGATGACAGCAAGGCCCCAAGCTCCTTCTGCAACAAGAAGAGCTGAGTCCCCTTTGGGAGAGCCAGCCACAAAAGAGCTTCTCCTGGGAAACAGCCGGCCGCTGTCTTCTGCTCTCATTCTCCTTTATGGTGTGTCGGCAACAATCTTCAGGTGGATCCTCTACTCAGACCAGCTGGGCGTTCCTGCTCAAACTGACCACAATTAGTCCACCACGCCCTGCTACCTACATCCAGCATAGATCCGAGGTCTGATTGTTTTCCCCGTCTACCAACAAAAGCAAGGACATACCTTAGCTTGGCTGGTTTCTGCAGCCTGAAGTGATCAGACAGAAGGGCCTCTAAAACAAGGGGGAACCTCAAAAACCCACAGGCCATAAAACTAGGCAGAGAAGACTGTGACTTGCTGGATTCCAAAAGTCTGGATCACAGAAGAAATCAAGGAAGAAATTAGACAGTTCATAGATTCAAATGGTAATGACAGTACAATATACCAGAACTTATGTGACACAATGAAAGCAGTAATAAAATGAAAGTTTATAGCCTTGAATGCCTACATCACAAAAGCAGAATGAGTCCAAATAATCTAATGATTCACTTTAAAGTCCTAGAAAAATAAGAACAATCCAAATCCAAAGCTAGTACAAGGAAGGAAATTATAAAGATCAGAAGAGAGATTAATGAATTTGAGACTAAAAAATTATGAAGAATCAATGAATTAGAGTTCATTCTTTGAAAGAACAAACAAAATACACAAACCCCAAACCAATCCTACCAAAGAAAGGAAAGAACAGACCCAAATCAACACAACCGGAAATGGAAAAGGTATAATCACAATAGACATCACTGAAATCCAGATGAGTATTAGTAACTACTCTGAAGACCTGAACTCTAATAAATTGGAGAATTCAGAAGAAATGGAGAGATTCCTAGACATATGTGAATTTCCAGAACTGAACCAAGAAAATACAAAGACCTCGAATAATCCAATAACAGGCAATGAAATTGAAGAAGTAATAATATTAATGATAATAATTACCAACTAAGCAAAGCCCAGGTCCCAACGAATTCACTGCTGAATTCTACAGGAAATTTAAGGAAAATATAATGTCAATACTTCTCAAACTATTAGCAAAATCGAAAGGGAAGGAATACATCCAAAGTCATTCCTGAAAGCTAGCATAATCATGATTTCAAAACCAGAAAAGGACCCTATCAAAAAAGAAAGCTACAAGCCAATCTCTTTGGTGAGTATAAAGTCAAAAACCCTCAACAAGACACTAGCAAACAGGGTGCAACAAATCATCAAAAAGATCATATGTAATGAGCAAGTAGGGCTCATCCCAAGGATGAAGTGATGGTTCACCACACACAAATCAATAAATATAATACGTCTCATAAGCAAGGACGAAACTGCATGATCATCTCAATAGATGCAAAAAAAGCTTTTGATAAAACCCAGCATCCATTTATAATAAAAACCCTGAAGGAAGTAGGTTAGAAGGATCTTATCTCAAGCTGATTAAAGTCTTTTATGACAAATCAATGGCCAACATCATATTAAGTGGAGAAAAACTGAAAGCTCTTCTCTAAAATCAGAAATACGAAAAGAATATCCACTATTACCACTCCTGTTCAATGTAGTTTTGAAAATATTAGCCAGAACAATCAGGTAAAAGAAAGAAATAAAGGGATATGCATAGGAAAGGAAGAAGTCAAATGACCGTTATTTGCACACGACAGGATCCTTTACATAAAAGACACAAAAAATTCCATGAAAAGACCCTTAGAACTAATAACCAAATTTAGCAATGTAGCAGGATACAAAAACCACACAAAAACCAATAACATTCCTGCACACCAAGAATGAACTCACTGGGAAAAAAATTAGGAAAACAATAACATTTACAATAGCATAAAAAAATTAAATACTTAGGAATTAACTTAACCAAGGAAGTGAAAGACCTCTACAGTGAAACTTACAGTACTCTGAAAAGGAGAGTGAAGGGGACAACAGATAATGAAGAGCTATCCCTTATTCCTGGATAGGCAGAACCAATACTGTCAAAAGGACCATACTTTCAAAACTGATATATAGATTTAATGCAGTCTGGATCAAAATATCCGTAGCATTCCTCACAGAACTAGAGAAAATATCCTAAAATTCTCAGAATAGCAAAAACAATCCTGGACAACAAGAACAAAGTAGAAGGCACCACAATCCCAGATCAGAAGTTATACTGTATTACACACCTACAGTGATAAAAACAGCATATTACTGGCCAAAAAAAAGATATGTGGATCAACGGTATAAAATAGAGGTTACAGCAACTACTTCAGGCATATTCAAATATCTGATCTTTGATAAAGGGCCATAAAACATACCCCAGCAGAAAGATAACCTCTTTAGCAAATGCTGCTGGGAAACTGGCTATACACGTGCAGAAGACTGAATCCAGACCCATCTCTCTCCCCCATATACTAAACTAAAATCAAAATAGATCCAAAATGTAAATGCTAAAACAGAAACAATCTGCCAAAAGATAAAATAAGTGAAACTCTTGAAGACATAGGCATAGGTAAGGACTTTCAGACCAGAACCCCAATGGTGCAAGAAATAGTAGCAAGAATCAATAAATGGAATGATATTAAATCAAAAACCTCCCGAACAGCAAAGGAAACAACCAACAGAGTGAAGAGACAACCTATAGAATGAGAAAAAAACTTGGCCAGCTACTCTGCCTACAGAGAACTAATATCTAGAATATGTAAAGAACTCAAAACAGCTAGAACCCCAATATAAAAGACCCATTAAAAAAATAGTCAACTGAAATGAACAGACATTTCTCAGAGGAATAAGTAAATATGGCCAATAAATACATGAAAAAATGTTAAACATCTCCAGCCAATACATAAATGCAAATTAAAACAACACTGAGATCTCATCTTATTCCAGAAAAAGTGGCTACCATCAAGAAATCAAATAATAATAAATACTGGTGAGGCTACAGGAATAAAGGAGTTCTTCTATATAGTGGGTGAGAATGTAAATGAGTATAATCACTATGGTAATCAGTGTGAAGATTCCTCATAAATCTAAGACTAGAAACTTCATTTGGTCCAGCTTCCCTTCTAAGTATCTTCCTGAAAGAGTTAAAGACTTCATGTTACAGTGATAAATGCATATCCCAGTTTATAGCAGTACAATTCATAATAGTGAAGTCTTGGAAACAGCCTGTATGTCCATCAACAAATGAGTGGATAACGAAAACGTGTTATTTATATACAGTGGAAAAATTGTTATAAAAAAATCTGGTATAAATAATACATTTGAGTCATTTGCACGCAAATGGGTGCACTTTGAGACCATAATGTTAAGCAAAATAAGTCAGACTCACAAGCTTAAATATCACATGGTTTCTCTTATATTAGAACCCAAAATGTAAATAAAGAGCAAAATAAAAGCTAGATAGTAGGAAGTAGGGAGATAAACCTTTGGCAAATATCAAGGGAACAAAGAAATGGAGGCATGAGGGAGGGAGAAGAAGAGAATGTAAAAAGAATGAAGATGTTTTATGTACATGTACCGACTCCCCTTGAGGAATGTGATCATTGTGTACTATAATCATGTACTAATTAAAAATAAATATTGAGATGAAAAGTGCTGCTATTTCTAGAAATATAGACTAGATATACTATAACTTATTCCTTCCACTAAGTACAACTAAAAACCCTAGATTATATATGTTTATGTATCTATGTGTGCATATTTTATATATAGACTCTGAAAGGTGGAGCGATGGCAGCAAGCTCATTGGATCCGTTTGACTGTAAGGATCAACCCAGTGGTTATATTTCTAGGTCTTCTTCAGTCCTTATGTATCCCAGCTAGCCACTTCAGAAAACAACAAGTTGGAAATTTCAACAAGAATAGGCAAAAATAAGCCCTAACAAAAGCTTCTCCCTAGTCCAAAGGCCAGGAAAGGGGCAGCATAAGAAAACAGAAAACTTTTAGATGCCTACTCTTCTTCCACCAAATAGCAAAGAATAAGCTCTGGTTCCTCCATGCCAGGAAATGTTGAATGGAAAACCTAGACTGTTACCCTTGCCAATCTGTACTGAAGCACCCAGAGCATTATCCAAGCTGTATCCAAGAAGGCATTAATCCCTGCCAAGGGGTGACAGGCATCCCCACTCAGCATCAGCAGAACCACCTGGGGAGCCTGGACTTCTACTCCTACCTCTTAGAATCCAGGTGCAAGGAACCCCTTCTCCCCAGGGGCCACTGTCAAAAGGCCCACCCTCAGATGCCAGCCAGCGATGGTCAAGTGAAGAACCTGGAGCTTTACCACCACACAGCAGTAACTTAGTGGCACCACCCACCCTCCCTTCCCTGCAGGAGCAAAGAAAGCCAACTGCAACAGAAGGTAAAACAAGACGCAGAATCATAAGAAAATATCCAAAATCAGATTTCAATCAAAAATCGTGATATAAAGAAACAGGAAGATTGCCAACTGAATGAAAAATGACAGAAAATAGACACCAACACCCAGACACCAGATGTTAGATTGTTGCAACAATGATTTTAAATTAGCCATCATAAAGATGTTCCAAGAAGAAAACACAAACATGTGAAACAAATGAAAAATAAGACATCTCAGCAAAAAAGATAAAAAGAACCAGTATAATATTTTAGAATTGAAAACTATAATCAAAATTTTAATGTAGTGAAAAATTGTAGTGTATAGCAGAATACAGATTATGGAGAAAGAATACGTGAGCTGGAAGAGGATAGAAATTATCCAATCTAAAAACAGAGAAAATATACTGAAGAAAATATTAACAGGACTGCTGGGACCTGTGGAACCATAACAGAAGATCTAACTTCCACGTCGTATGAGTCTGGGACAGAAAGGAGACAAAGAAAAAGTTCAAAAATGCATTAATAGAAATATGCATTTAAAACTTCCCAAATTTCCCAAAACACAAGACTGCAAATTCAAGAAGCCGAATGAACCCCAAAGAAGATCATCTCAAAGATAACCACATCACAATATCTCATAGGCAAAATTTCAAAAAAGCAAAGAGAACCCTTAGCTATCATGGAAAACCTTCAGATGACAGTGAATTTCTCATCAGAAATGATTGACTCCAGAAGAAAATGGCACAGTGTTTTTCAAGTACTGGAAGCAAAAAGCTATCAACTCAAAATTGTATATCCAGTGAATATGTCCTTCAGATGTGTATGTGAAGGGGAAACAATACACACTCAGCTGAGAGCAAACTACAGGAGTTTGCTGCCACAAGACCTACAGTAAAGAAAAGCTAGAGATTTTCTATGCAAATGAGCAGGAAGCTGCACCATCAGGAGGAAAAATAAAAGCAAACACAGAAAGCAATACTATCGGTAAATATAATGAACTTTCCTTTTCCCACTGAGTTGTCTATTCTGACAGCAGAAGCAAAACAAAACAAACAAACAAAAAAAACAGCACTGTCTTCTGAGGTGTTGAATATAATTACAAGAAATATTTAAGATATCTGTGTTATAAATTGAGAGATTAGATATAAAGGGATGTTTTCTATACTTTGCTGTAACTAGTGAAATGATGGCTTTATGGCAAGATATGTATGTATAAAATAATACAGCAATTACTAGCAGAACTATTCAAAGAGATACTCTAAAAAAACGCTATAAATAAATCAAAATATGTTTGTAGAAATATTCAAGGAACTCAGAGAAAAACAGAAGAAAGAAAACTAAGAAATAAAAAGAAAAATACAAAATTCAAAAGAAAAGACTAAGGCCAGCCAATCAACAGATACATTAAATATAAATGATGTAAATATGCCAGTAAAAATACTGATATTCACAGGGTGAATTTAAAAACATGACTCATTTATGAAATAGCTACAGTAGGGGTTGGAGATTTAGCTCAAGTGGTAGAGTGCTTGCTTAGCAAGCACAAGGCCCTGACTTCAACCCCCAGCACCACCCTCCCCCCCCAAAAAAAAATAGCTACAAGAAATTCACTTCAAATATAATAATATAAGCAGGGAAAAAGTAAAAGGAACATACATGTAATGTAGGCATTAATCAAAGGTAAGCAAAAGTTACAGTATTTTATCATATAAAGTAAACTTCAAAGCAAAGAAAATTTTGAGATAGAAAAAGATACAGTACTACATATGTTTGCACAGTTAAAATGCAAAATATATGAATCAAAACTGACAGAATTAAAAGGAGATACAAACCACAATTATAAGTGAAGCCATCAATACTTCGTTCCCAACAATTGGCAGGAACAATTAGAGGAAACATCAACGAGGATTTAGAAGAATTCAACTTCATCATCAACCAACATTTATAACAGACATTTATAGAACACAACACTGAACAACCAAGGATTTATATTATTTTCATGCACCCCACATACAGCGAGACAAACTATATCCTTCTCTGTAAAACAATCCCAACAAATTTAAAGGAATTGAAATCATAGTATGTTCTTAAAGCCACAGTGGAATTAAACTACAAACCAATAACAGAAACCTCACAGGAAAATATCTAAATATCTGGAAAATAATCTGCATACTTTTAAATAACCCTGGGGTCAAAGAAGAAGTAGTCTCAGGAAACATTTGTTAAGGGGTACACTGAACTGAATTAAAATGAAAGTAAAACATATCGAAAATTGTGAGGTAGAGCAAAAGTAATGTTGAGAGGAAAATTGATAGCATTAAAGGCATAATGTTACCAATGAGGATAATTCTAGGGTTTATCATCAAAACTCTTACATCAATAATTTAGATAAGAAAAAAAGTAAAATAAACCCAAAGTAAGCAGAAGGATTGAAATACTAGAAATAGAAATCACGGGAATTAAATGGAAAAAAGATAGAAAAAAAATCAATGAAACAAAGAGATGATTCTTTCAGAAGATAAAAAATGACAAACCTCTAGCAAAAGCAACAAAAAAAGAAACCAGACAAGTTATTAACCTCAAGAATTAGAAATAATAAGGGACTACTATAAATAATTGTACATCTATAAATTCAATAATTTAGACAAAATAGATCAGTTCCTGGAAAAAATACAAACTACCACATTTTACCCGTTGTGAAATGAATTCTTAATTTCAAAGCTTCCAGAAAAGAAATCTTTATCCCCAAGTAGCTTCACTGTAGAATTCCACCAAATTGTAAAGAAGAATTAACATCAATATTACATGATCTTTTCTAGGAAATAGAAGAGAAGGACAGCACTTCCCTACTCATTTTATAAAACAGACATCACCCCGCTGCAAAACCAGAAAAACAGCACAAATAACAACACACAAATCACAAGAGTATATCAATTAATGCAGAAAACACATTTAACAGACTTCAATATGCATTCAGAATTTAAAAAAAAAAAACTTTCAAAAACTCTCAAAAAAAAAGAAATAGAAAATTTTTCTTTGACTTCATAAGGAACACCTACAAATCACCTAGAGCTACCACTGTACTTACCAGTAAAAGACAAGACCAAGGCAAAAATGCTCACTCACCATCCTAATTCCACACTGTACTAAAATTCTAGCATGCTCAATAAGACAAGAAAGGGAAATAAAAGCATACAGATTAAAGCAGAATAGATAAACTCCCTGCTTTTATACAATATCATTGCATGTACAGAAACTCCCAAAGAACCGCCACAAGAAAGAAAATGAATTTAGCAAGGTCACAGAATGAAAGGTAAGGGTGAAAAAAAATCAATTATATTTTATATATTAGCAATGAATATCAAAAAATCAAAAAGCTAAATGAAGTGTCATTTATAATCACTAAGAAACATGAAATATTTAAGAATACATTTAGGAAAATATGCACAGGATTCACATACTAAAAACTACAAAACACTGATGATATGAGTCAAACACTGAAATAAATAGAGAAGTCTACCATATTCATAGATTGGAAGACTTTACATATTAAAGATGTCAGTTCTTTCCAGATTGTTATATAAATGGAGTTGTTTAACATAATTCCTATCAAAATCCCAGCAAGAATTTTTTAGGGATACATGAGATTTGAAAATTCATATGGAAAGATCTAGAATATGTCAAACAATTTGAAAAGGAATAAATTTTGAGAAATCACACTACATTTCAAGATTTATTATAAATCCACAGTAACCATGTTGTGTAGTGTTACAGAGAGACAAGAATACAGATCATGAAACAGAACTAGGACCTCAGAACTAGTTCACACAGATATACCCAACTTATTTTTGGCAAAGACACAAAAACAAGCCAATGGAAGAGAGACGGCCTTTTCAACTAAAAACGCTGTCACACTTAGTGACCAATATACGAAAAATAAACCTCCACCTAACACAACTTATACAAATTCTACTTAAAGTGGACCATCAATGAAGGTAAGATGTAAAACTCAATCCTTTAGAGAAAAAACACAGGAGAAAATCTTTGGAGCCTAGGACTAGGCAAAGAGATTTTAAACCTGATATGACAATCATGACCTACAAAGGAAAATTTAGTATGTTGGACTTCAGCAAAATTCAAACTTTTGCCCTATTATGAAGTACCTTAATAATATGAAAAGACAAATTAGAGAGTGGGAGAAAATATCTGCAAACTACATATCCAACAAAGGACCAGCATGAAGAATATTTACCGACTTCTTAAAACACAATAGTAAAAAGTCAAACAATCCAATTTAAAAATGGGCAACAGATATAAACAGACATTTCACCTAAGAGGACATAGAGATGGAAAAGAAGCACAAGAAAAGATACCCAAAGTGATTAAATACTAGAGAAATAGAAATTAAAAGCACAATGAGATGTCACTAGATACCTGGCAGAACAGATAAAATGAAATTAATGACAGTGACCAAATACAGGCAAAGAGGTGGAGAAACCAAACCCCTCACATATTGTCAGTATGGATGTAAAATGGTACAGCTACTCTGTTCGATAGCTATTTAAAAACAAAAAACAAAACCAAAAAAACAAAAGCTAAACATGCAACCAAGCTTTACAGTTTAGTGACTTTGTCTTTGGTCATTTGTCCGAGGGAAATGAAAACTGTTCCCATAAATATCTGTACATGAATGCTTATAGCAGCTTTTTTTGCAGTAGCAAAAATAGTGGAAACAATCTAAATGTCCTTGTAAATGATTAAACTGTCTCATTGCCATACTGCAAAATACAACTCAGTAATTAAAAAAAAGAATTGTTATACCAAAAAAGGATAAATCTCCAGAGAATTATGCTGAGTGAAAAAACAACTTCACTGGAATCTACATGAATCCATTGGCATACCATTCTTAAAATGACAAAGTTTTTATAACAGCACAATTAGTGGTTGCCAAGGATAAGGACAGAGTGGAGACAGCAGAAAGCAAGAGTGGCTGTAAGGGAGCAGCAGAAGGGATTTCAGTGGCAGTGGAACTGTTCTGTGTCTTGACTGATCATTGTATCATTTCATCACTTACTACTGGGGGAAACTGGGTAAAGGGGACATAGAGTATCTCCGTATTATTTTACAACTGCATAAGAACTTGATTATCTTAAAATGAAAAGTGTGATTTAAAACCTTTAGAAAGAACATTGAGTGTTTTGGGGGGATGTGAACTGAGGATAATTTACAGTGGGGGTGATATTGGACCAGGAAAAACAGAAAAACTCTGTTGTGGGAAATGACTAAGGAATGATGCAAATATAGGAGGTGAGGTAAGAACAGACAACTAAGGAAGGGGCCACCAGTAGAAAGAACAGATTTACTGCCTCCAGATACTACCTGGGTCTGTAGTTCCACACAGCTGAAAGGCACAGCAGCTCTTTCACTTTGAGATCTGTGACAATGGGTCCTTTCAGATGACATTCTTTTGGATTTAAGGTATCTTAGATCAGATCTATCTCTTGTTGTCAAACAATTCCTAAGCAACAGCCATGTTCACAACTACCTCAGCTCTCAGAACAAAATAGAGCAAAAAAATGAGCAAAGTCAATCATACTGCTACCATATAATCTGGCAATCACATTCCTTAGTATTTATCTAAAAGAGTTGAAAACATATTCACAGCATATAGGACCCACCACAAGTACATTTCCTTTTTTGGTCCTGCAAGGACACTAATTTTTTAAGATGAATAAAATGTATTCATAATATTACCAGTACTGACTATAATTGTAAATAGAAGACAAACTTGAACTGCATCTTAGTTACTTTCTTGTCCCTTAGTTACTTTCTTGTCTTTCTTGATACCCACCACACTAAGGAGGAAAAGTTTACTTCGGCTCACAGTTTTAGAGGGTTCAGTCCATAGTAAGCTGGCTCTGAGACAGGGCAGCATGGCAGAGGGGCCTGGCAGAGGAGGGCTGTTTCATAGCATGGCAGACAGAAAGCAGAGAGATGGGGAGGGAGTAGCACCTTCCAGGTGGATTCCCCAGTGCCCACTTCCCCTGACCAGGCTTCACCTCCCAACATCACATTTAGCTATAGACTCATTGTAGACTAATCCCTCGTGATCTGATTACCTCCCCAAAGTGCTATCTATAAGTGGATAAGGCTTAGGGGAACATCTAGATATAAACCATAACAATTAACTTTTATATTTAAGCTTTTGGATTGAGATCTCTCATTCTCAGTGTGAAAACCCCTTGAATTCTTTTTCTTGTCGTTGAACCAAGCTGTTTTAAGCCTCTTCTCTCTCCTTAAATTAGCTTATGTTCAATACTTAGAAAAACAAATGCAGAATTTTAAGGGCAATATGAATGTAAAAAGGACATCTGTCTTTCAAGCTGGATATAACAAGTGCTTATAAATTTCCATTACTGTGCTGTGGGGACCAGGTGTGAAACCCAGTTCCTCTACTCTTCTGGTTAGGTTCCTTCTTGTGTTCTTAATTTAATGGGCCCACAATTAAATGTAAAAAGTGATTCCGATCCCTTCTTAGAAAAAAGAGATTATTTAATTTAAAAACAATTCTCTCAGAGGCATTTATCTCAGGTTTACACACAGTGGAGTATTCTTTTGCCATAAAGGTGTATAAATTTGAGTCATTTGTAGGAAAACAGATGCACCTTGAGACCATAATGTTAAATGAAATAATGAGAAACTCATGAGCTTAAATGTCACATGGTTTCTGTTATATGAGAAACCCAAAATATAAATAGAGAGCAAAATAAAAGATAATAGGAAGTAGGGAGATAGATCTTTTGTAAACGGAAAAACAGGATGAAAAAACAATTTAAGAGGTGTTTATACGTGTACCAATCCTCCACAATGTACAGAATGAAAACATTATGTACTGCATGTACTAATACAAAATTTCAAAAAATTATCTTTATATCTTGTAAAATTAGCCACAGTGTTTTCAGGACCCATCTATTAGCTATAATGAGGAGTACTCATCATCTGCTTATCCATTTATTTTACTCAAGAGAGCGACAATACTTGTGTTGTTACACAATAGTTGCTTCTATTAAACACAGTCTAGACCCGAAGCCCCCTCCAGGCTGGGCTGCGAGGCAACCATGAGCGTGGTGAGTCTGTAAACCACAAAGAAGCCTCATGACTGCAAATGAATAAGCCTATGCTGGGAGCATCAGGAAATCAGCAGAAATTAGTCCGGTTAAAGTCAAACTAGTGGGCTTATTGTTATGTGGGTAAATCTAATCACATCCTTCTGAAATTGAACAAGGGTGCTCAGAGAGCTATCTCACAGCCTGTGATGGGCACTAAAAGGAAGCTAGAAACAATTTTCCATTTTGGAAAGTATTAGGAGTGGGTTCTAGAGCGAATGAAAGAATCCAACCAAAATGCAAGACAATTTTTAGAAATTAGGGACCTTGTATTTGTACCATGAGACTAAAAAGGGCTCTTAAAGATGGATATACAAACTAATTGGCAATACGCCACATAAACTATGAGTGTAAGGATGGAACTTCGTCATATCCCTGATGGTGAGACAAGTCTGGACTCTGGAAAATCTACCTTCAGAACCCTTCACTTATTTGTAACTCAGCAAATTAAAAATACATTAGCTCCAACACCTTCTGTGAATGGGATGAGCTTCCAACTTGCTTCTGCTTATGTCAAAATAGGATTAAAATGGAATAGACATTTTAATAAGGTGAACAATTCCACCTGAAGCCATCATACAAAGCACCCTCCTTCCTTCACTAAGGTGCTTTGTTATGAAAGTGGATTGTTAGCTGCTATCATAATTATAATCCTAATTGCTCCATTTATTGAACGTGTCTCACATGCCAGGTACTAAGTACTTTCTGGATGTTACATTCAGTCCTCACAATAATGTTATGAGGTATTACCAACCCATTTTATAGAAAAGGAAACCAAGGCTTCAAATGATTTGACCATTTTAAGGTCACAGGCTGCCACACTGTGAAAATACCTCACACTTGCTTAGAAAATGGAGAGGAAGTTGGGGGGTGCCGCTGGGAATTCAGCCTCAGAAGGAGTCGGCACACAAGCAGAGCTTTGATTTTTTGTTTAAATATCACTCAATTGCTGGATTTCTTCTTACAGAGAGAATAGATTACTTTTATAATAAAAACAATTGAATTCCTTAGTCTGATAAAACACCTGCTACATGAAAACACTGAATCCCTTCAGTGCTGAAGCACAGCAGGGATGCAGTGAACACTAGATAGAAATGAAGTGGTTAAAACATTGTATTCTTTGTAAAAATGAAAGATAAAAATATAAACTAGCTAAAATAAGGAGAAATCATGTATTTGTATCATATTTATAAAGTATCACTACATAATACATATACATACACATTCACTTAAATAAAGTGACTTAAATTTCTAGATAGGATATCTACAAATATTTAACACTGCTCTGCCATTTTAAAAAATCACTGATTCTTAACTTCTGTGCATAACTGCATTTCCATGGTTTGGTTTGGTTTTTATTGAAGAAAGCTAAGCCCCACTCCAGACAAACGACCTGGATGTAAATCTCTCTTTTTTAATAGCCATAGAGAGATTTACTAGAAATTTAAAGTACTGCACACACTCAAAGAAATAGAGTCCGGGGTCTCAGGAGAGAAACACAGTACAGTTTGGGACTGGAAATATTTATGTTTTTGGTGATAGAAATCTGCAGAATTTGGCCCACCCCCAGATAGCTAATGACCTGTTCATGGCAGACTGTTTGAGAGGTGTCTATGCACAGGTGAAAGAAGCTCTTTTGCAAGTAAAAAGAGAATGGCTGAACCCAGGTGCAGGTGAGAGGGAATTGCCCAGACTTACTGTGTTTGGGGAGAAAAGAAAAAAAAAATTATACTCAGCTTGCGTCCTGAAGCTGCAGTTTTTATTTTTAAAATTATGATTTCCTTTATCTCCTTTCTACCTACCTTTATTTAGTCTATCTTACTTCACTCCCTCCCCCACTTCGATTCCTTATTCATAAAGGATGCAGAGGGCTTAAAGCCCAACTTTTCATAACTACTTCATGCTGAGAAGGGCCCTGCCCAGCCAGAGGCCGAAAGTCTCATCCTGACTGATCTAAAGGAGACACAGGGAGAAGGTTTTGTTGTTTGATGAACCATCCTCCTTTCATAGTCTAGAAAAGAGTAGAAGAACATTCACAGGTTATTGATACTTCGGCTTCATGTTATAACCATGGTAAACAAGTAGAAGGTAGATATTAACAGTAATATTGATAAATGGTGGGTCCAAAAGCCGGTACAAGTCAGTAGCACTTGGTACAAACCTTTTATCTTTAATATTGACCTCTATTTTGAGATGTTTATCCAAATATAACAGATGGCATTTAAGAGCATACAAATTTTTGTTTTGTTAATAAGAAATTTAATGTCCCATTTTAATTACAACAATGTTGGATGACTATACTAAATGAAGATATCTATGTTGTGATGACCACTGGGCCATCTAAAAATGTTTTTATTAAAGATCTTAGAACTTTATCTAGCCTCTATTTTGTAGATCTGAAGACCTTTTATAGTGACTAGCTCTAGGTAATACAAACATATAAAGCCTGTAAAAATAACAGAAACTTAGTTCATACCACAAAAGTAACAAAGCTTAATATGCAGAATATTTACCTTGCCATTTTTCTTCTATAGTCACAGAAGCTAAATCTCTGTCTGAGAGGCATTTGAAAGTATGTTAAAATAACATAATGGGAATATATGGAGAGGCTAAAGGACACACTTTTGGAAGGGTTAGTGGGACTAGGAATCATGACTTCCCATAGGACTGTAGGCCAGAATATTACAAGTGCTGCTGGAAACTTCCAATAGGGGCTGGTGTACTGTTGGAGCCCCTTTTTATGTGTAGCCTGGCTTTGTGTTTTCTATTACTACTACTTTATTGTTTTGTGGGGTTTTTGGGGGGTTTTTTGTTTGTTTGTTTGTTTGTTTTTGTGCTGGGGATCAAACTCAGGGCCTATGCTTGCAAGGCAAGCACTCTAACTATTGAGCTAAATACCCAGCCTATATTACTACTATTTTAATAAATTTTTTTGGCTATACTTTCCTCCTGGGTGCTTGAGAACAAGTAAAATTAAGACCTGTGTTAATCAAAATTCATATCTCTCCTATATATAGGCACATGCATCTGGAGGTGCGTGTCAAGGTCGGTTAAGGCCCCTCAGGGGTTACTTTTGGGGCCATGTGAGGAGCCTCTTAGCTCTCCTAGTCTTTTGCTTTACCAGTTTTGTCATCTGGCAGAATGGATCATGGTCTTGCTTGACCATACAGCTTCCCTTGGGAGTATGGGGGACAATGACCCTCCTTTGGGAGCCTCCTTTTAACAAAATGTGCACTGGTTGACTCCTGTCCTCCAGGCCTACCAGTCTTCCTGCTCAGGAGGCTGGTGACTCACTGGAGTTGTAGTTTAGAGGGGTCCCATCACATCCCGGTCCAGGCTGACCTTGGAGGGCAAGGGCCAGAACATGGCTGTCCTTTTAGCCCAGCTACCTTCGTCAACTGTGGACTCCAAGCTGCAGGCTGAGAAGGGCCCACCCTGACTGACCTAAAGGAGATAAAGGAAGATGAGTTTCATTGTTCAATGAAGGTCAGTTACACCAATATTGAAATGGGAGCAGTTGGTTTTAAATATTATAATCATCTCTAGATATAGGGTACTTTGAAATAAAAGAATGATCAGACAACTGCTACCTCTTTAATTAATCACGGTCATAATAGTTTTAGGAGTGAGTGTTATATTCTGTCTGTACTGTAGGTGATGGGCCATCCTAACTCACTGATTAGGTTGTCTTTTAGAAGTCATATTGCTGTGGACTGTCAACAGATAACAGTTAAAACATTTTACAAAGAAAATCTTAAATCAAGAGCAAACATAGCATTTTAGCCTCTCAATTATAATAACATTATGTTAGAACCAGTGGGTTCCCATTCTTTACAATACATCTAAATTCCCATTTTAGTATGAAATAATTTATCAGCTACCTTTATCCAATTACAAATATTAAATGACATAAACTCTTATCTAAATTTACTACTTTTGTAATAAAGTGTCTTTCTAAGTAGAGTGCACTTGTTTACAGAGGTACTTTAGAGGTTACTAATGCCCAATCTTTAATCATTAGAGTGACACTGGATGGTACAGTGTTGAGGTACATCTAACTGTCATAACACAATTACATAACCATGACAGAAATATAAGCCTGAGACTCTATTACTACAAACAATTTTCTCTGAGGACATCGGTACAGTAAAGTGTTCTCCTAAGTTTTGTATTTTAGAGTGTTTGTACACTTGGGGTCCATAAATATATTTAATATACCAAGAGGTCAGCAATGATTAGCATCACAGCTATATAGGAATCTTTCACATATATTGATTTGGTTTTTACTCTTCGGGAAAAATTTAGATTCCTTTAACAAGTTTACATGGTGTAGCCACATCGACAAGAATTCAAGGATATTTTTAGACCACTTATAATTTTAAGAAACTGTTACTGGCAACAGATTTATCAACCAATATATAAGTGTATCTCATTTATGTAATAAAATGCTCATTAAATCAAAGACAATAGATATAGATTGTTTTAAATGGAAAGACCAAATTTAAGGAAATGTCAAGATTTTGATCATTTTATGTATTTAAGGCCTGAATACAATGTATATCGTATAAATGAGAGGACTCATTGGTTAACATATAAGTATAGCACATTGCTTCTAGTAAATGAGGAACCTGTTTTCAACACAGCCTGCAAGAAACCAATAACTCCCGGAACAGTACACAGAAAAGCACTTGAGTGCAGGACACCTTCTCCTCCGTTGACCCAGTTTGCCGAGTCAACCGGGTATCCGATTCCCGGAGTCATGGCTCTGTGCAGCGAGGTCTCCAACACAAACTGACGGTCCTATTAACGTGAAATTCAAGAGAGAGCACCTATTTTTGCTGCTGCAAGTCAGGATAGTAACAATGCGTGACATGGTGGAAGAGTGACGGAAAGGGTATTTTCAGTCTAGTATTTTTCTATTTCTCAATCTGGGTGCTGATAACATAGATACACTCAGTTTAAAAAATAGAGCTGTACACTTAGAATATGGACAGTTTGACGTATAAGGCAGCAATCTAATCGAAAAGGTAGAGCAAATCGAAGACTTCCACAACAAAACAAACAGGGGTAATTGGGCAGCTTAAAGATTTAAAACCAAGACACAGTAACACATCAAATGCATAGTCAGAGGAAAGGTGGTATATAAGAGAGGGGAGGAGTCACAGAGCCAGGCACTGAGACAGCAGCACCAGCAAGGGACCACGGAACAAACTCAAGCCCATCTGGGCTTCTGAGGGACATCCGGGGCCCAGAGTTAATTTTACATGCCTTGCAGGGCTGTTGTCAGGGTTACACAACATATGTATGTAGAGCATACACCACCACCCCACTAGCATTTATTCACCTCCTTCCTGGACTCTGAACCAAGATGTGAATATGTTTCATATGAACCAACTGCCGTAATCTTAACGTAGTAAGGGCGTCTATCCAGTGTATTACTCAATTGCATTGTGCTCAAATATACTGCAATGGAATGCTTGTACCAGTTTATCATCAGATAATTCCAGAGGAGTTTTAGACACTTTAGATAACTTTGAATGCTTTTCTGGGGTGGGAAAGCAAACAAAAAGTGATGACTAAGCTCCCAGACAGGCAGACATCTTCTCCACCAACCACATCCATGGTGAATTGTCTCTGAAAGAGCATTGGATTTGACGCACTGTCTTTGACAACCTGGAATTAAGATCCTGACTCTGTGGGGTGTCACTAAAACATGTGCTACTGAAGTAAGTGATGATCAAACTCCAGCAACCAAATTCAAATGCAGCAGGGGGAAAAATTCTTTCTGGTTATTGAAAGATTTCAAGCTGAATGCGAGTGAACATAAGCGTGTTTCTATCCAAAAGCAGCTCATTACCAGATCCCCCAAGAGGACCTGGTGTGTTAATCGTCACAGCAAACTAAGGAAGGAGCTACTGCGGGGGTGGAGGCCTCTACCCTCTCCACACATCCTCTTCTGGCCTGCAGAAGACGTGGGGATTTAGAGCACATTGAGAGAGACAAAAGTTGAATCTAAGACAAGTAAGCAAAACATAAAATTAACCAGCATTATTCACAAAGGAAAGTAGGGAACAGTTCAACAATCTTTATGTTTGAATAAAAAGATCGAGAATTTACAGGGGAAAATAACAGAAATATACTCGACAAAATCAAACACAGCCATGAAGCTTACAGTCTGTTTTTACAGCCCTGCCGATTGGTTCCATTACTGCTTTCCCAGCCAAGAATGATGCCTCTTTTGCTGCCTCTGTTTTGTTTTTAGAGTAGCAGGTGTAAGGATTAAAACCCTTAACAGTGAACTCCTGCTAAAGCCATCCCATTCTCCACTGGCAGTCAGAAGATAGCAACAATGGTAAAAACAAACCATCTGATGTAAGTCTCCTTTATTCCTCCCAATGAGTCCCCACCCAATCTTCTCTGAAAGATATGTGTAGACTTCCTTATTCCCTTTCTTGTCTCAAACTAAAGGCCTTCTGCAAGCCAGAGGAAATGGTCTTGTCAAAATTTCAACTATAAACATAATTGCAAACACAATACAGGTGTTGCAGAAAGGTCTGCAAGGTGTGAAATGATCCCGAAAAGACATTCTATGGATAGTCACTTTAGCTGCCTGGACCCTTTTTCCTTATCCTCAAACCATCTCTCACCCTGACTGTGTGATTACTCTCTTAGAAATTCGCCTGCTGCCCCTTTTGATAGTGCCTCCTGATCTAAGTAAACGCTTGTCTTTTCTACCCAAAGAAGCAGATATAGTTAGTATATAATCACTGTAATTCCTAATTATGGTAGAGAAGAACTATGCCAGAAATAAAAGCAAAAAACAGAATGGAAGAGAAAAGAGTGCTCCAGTAAATAAAGTTGTTTTATACCACACAATCTTCCACTATCGTCATTGGCTACTGGGGCCAATGCAAACAACTCTAAAGGAAATGGATCATGGTTACCCCAAAATAGATGCTAATAAAATTTGGAAAAAGTTACACAGCCATGAAAGATCAATATATTAGTGACAATCTTCTAAATATCAAGAAGAATGACTAAAGAAAACGACAAAATATCATAACTTTGCCCTTTACCTTCAAGTCTCAAAAAAATTTAACTTTTTTGGCATTTTCAAAAAAGTGAATTGACCACTTACAAAAATGGAGGCAGAAAAAAAAAAATGGAGGCAGATCTGTGGCTAGCAAATAATTAAGAAGGTCTGTTTACATGCCAAACTTTCACCTGCTATCTGTTAGGGGGGAGAATAGAAATGGGAAATGGAATTTTCTGATTTATTCTTAGAGTGACTCTAATGGAAAAAATAGAAATAGAGAATTGTAAGGTGACTGAGAATTCTTCATGTGATTTCTACTACTGTGTTCTAATAAAATTTTACTTTTAAAAAATAGGCAATAAGTAGTATTTAGCCTGAGGGCCATAGTTTGCTGACCTCTGCTCCAGGAAGTATCTTCTTGTTGACTGGAATACACAAAAACCAAAATATTTTATTAAACCTAGTTAAGAAAAGAGATCAGTCTTCAATGCCATACTGAAAGCTTAGGCACTCATGTCTCCTAAGACACAAAATGCTTCTTCAAGTCTTCTTCTACTTCGAACAGCAGGCCTTTCTCCTCGATGTTTAAAAACATATTTTACATGTTTTCATAAGCTTAGAAACTATAATATTGCCAGGCCTGATGGCCCACACTTCTAATTCTAGTACTTGGGATGCTGAGGCAGGAGGATTGCAGTGAGTCCAAGTCCAGTCTGGGCTAGTCAGTTCAAGGGCACCCTGAACTACACAGTGAGGCCCTGTCTCAAAAAAAATGAACAACAAAAACAAAATAAACTATAATATTAAACTTTAAATGAAAGATAAGCCCTTTACACAAAACGTAACTCTTGGAAAAAATCCTGTCTGTGACTGAGTCAAACATGATTCATTCCAATGACATCTAATCTAAAATATGCCGACAAGAACATTTTGCTTCATTCTCCTTTCAGTGGTACCATTTTTAAAAATTAAGAATTAGAAATAAATGCAGGCTGTATTTTCGTCAAAATGGTAGCCCTGAACCACCATACATGAGAAAGGGCTGGGGGCTGGGAATTTAGCACAGTGGTACAGTGCTTGCCTAGCAAATGCAAGGCCTGGAGTTTGATTCCCAGCACCCCCCAGAAAAGGGCTGCCAAGCTCAGGGGAAGTCAAAGAGTGGTGTGGGAAGATGCCAGGAGGAGATGTTTATAGCTGGAGATCTCAGACAAAGCTGGCAAAACACATACACACACACTTGCACACACACACACACACTCACACATGCACAACCAAAGCCGGCAGCATCCATTTTTCCTAGAGGCAGCAAACTACATGAGAAAAGGCTGCCAATCATCTTTTTGTAACATACGCAGTGGAGTAGGCATGCTGTTGGCAGGAAGCTTTCCTAAGCCCATTTGAGCAGAACAGACAGGGCTGAATGAGGACTCGGAAAGCTGTAGGGTTTGATTAGAGGACAGTGTCTGCACTGACCACTGTCCTGTAGCATCCATTTCTGCTAGCTAAGAAAATATAAAGAAGAAAGACACACAAGTCTGACCTTGAACTTGACCAAACCAGAAATAAATCCTCTAGATAGCATCAGGCTCTGTCCCTAAGGATGTAAGAAGAAATTCTCTAAGTAAAGGAGGAAGAGAAGAGAAAAAGTGATAATAAAAATAGATGACAAGCTGAGGCTGCCATAAAGAATGATAAGCTTGAGATATTACTAGGAAAATGGATGCATCTTGAAACCATACTCTGAAGTGAAATAAATCGGACACACATGTTTAAATACCGCATTGTTTCTCTGGTGTGAAAAACTGAAAGTGTAAATAAAGACTAAAATGTATTATATTGGGAAAGGGAAGAAGATGTCCAAATGGGAAAGGGAACAAGGGAGGGGGAGGGGGAAAGGAGCAGAGAGACAAGAGAAATAAGAAATGGAAGGAAAAAATGGAAACAAAGCTTTTATAAATAGGGAGGGAGGAGGGGGTGAGGGGAGGGGAGGGGAATGGGAAAAAAAGAAGCAACAAGATATGTCATGTACAGGTACAAATCCCCTATGGTGAATGTTATCACTATGTACATCTAAAATGTACCATTAAAATAAAATTTAAAAAAAAAGATGACAGACCAAAAATATTTTCTCTTTGCAAAAGGATTCTATGGAGATTAAAATTTTGCCTAAAAATTTTGAAGGTAAAGGCCTCAATTAGACAATCTCCTATGTAATCAAAAGTTCCAAGAAATAATTCTACGCCTCAGTTGAAAGTAAGGTCAGTAGGGATATCAGAAAGAGGAATAACAGGAGCTAACGCTAGGAAAGAGAAAAAAAAGAAGCACAGAAATGTAGACCACATTGGAAGCAATGAGAATAATGGGCACATCAGTAGACAGTAAGAAACAGAGAAGACAGGCCCAAGAAAAGTGAAAAGATAATATATGTGTAACTGGTGTCTCTAAGAAAAACAACCAGAATATAATTCAAGAAAATCATATGAAAAGGGCACACAATATGTTCCACAAAAACCTGACACAGAATAACCACCACACACACACACACACACACATGCACGTACACGCATGCACACTGGTAAACTTAAATATGAAAAGCTTAAAACAAATGAACAAAAAGGTCTGCTTTGAGCATCCTGAAAAGTTCGAGGCACGTAAAAGGGCGGGACGGGGGTACTTTTCACTGAACTTGTACTTCTCCACATCCATAACCAACCCCAGAAGATGGTCGATACCTACAGTGTCCTCACAGAAACAAAATGTGACGCAAGAATTTCAGACTGATCAAACTACAGAGAAAGCAGAGAAAAAATTTAACTTTTTGGCATGGGGGAACTATGGCTCCATGACTCATTTTTGAAGAAACCGCTAAAGAACATTCTTTACCCAGGAGCGAACGGCAAAACAGACAGTGATAAGCAGCCATCCCACCCAACTGCGCGACTAAGACTAGAACAAATGTGGGCTTCAGGAGCAGAAAACAGGGCTTGCTGTTACAAGCCCTCAATGTGTTTAGAAATTATATTAATTAACAAAAGTGGAAAGGCAAGCAAGAAAGAAGGTAATAATGTGAATGTGTTGCTTTTCTCTTAATTTATAGATTTATGTGAAGCTGGACAATCAGGCAGTAAATGTTCACATATACTTAAGAATCCAAAAGCAAGAGCTTAATGACAGCCACTGCCCTGCACAGTCTTTTATGTTAAAATGTCGCAGTATATTAACGGGGGAAATATTTTCTGTGCATTTTAGACTTTGACTTTTCTTGTGGAAAATGATGTGGAGAAAAGCACTTAATATTCATGGAGACGTTGTTAGAAACAAGTTACTAAAATGCAACAGCAATGAGAATGGTGAAAGCTGGGAATTTCAAACTGAGATGAAGATGCTGCATGTGGAAATCTGGGATTTTATGAGTTAAGATTACAGCTTCAAAAGATCCTGCTACATTTTTAGGCCCTGAAAATTTATGCATAAACTTTTTTAAGAGCACTTTAATAACTATCTTCATTAGAAAAAAAATAATTTGATTTGTTTTACAGTAAGACACAAGTTTTAATAGAGCAACCAACTGGTAGTTCACAAGATGTAAAGGTGTTAGGCTGCTTAGTTTAAAGAAGCCGTGATAGGTGTAAGGAAAATACTAATAAGTTGTTGGTGGGAATATAAATTAGCATACTATTCTGAAAAGCTATTTGGTGATATCTTTAAAATATAGTACTTGCCATGTTAATACATTTTGTACCCTATTTGTCAAAAAGATACCAATTAAACAAATTATGGTTTATCCAACAGGAGAATTCTATTACCAATCTAACATTTAGAATTTATAAATGCTGTATATATGATTACACATGTAAATTATACATATTCTCAATTACACATATATATATGTGAACACTTGTATATGCAAAGAAAATATCTGGAAGGATATTAAACACAGACTATATTTGGAAGAAAAATCTTTCTACATGGCTTAATTTTTTACAATATGTGTTTACATTTTTAGAGTTAAGAGTAAAATAAAGACCAAATTTAAGATGTGGTAATAACATTGTTTGTTTTCATTTGTGAAATTTCACAGAAGCAAACAATACCAGGATTGGAAGGAACTTAAAAAATTTCAAAGAGAACTCATATTCTGTGAATATGACTACTCTAAATACTCTTGAAAAACAGTTGTCCAGTTTTCATTTCTTTTTGGATTAGTAATTTTTTATTCTCCTCTTGTAAGAAGACAATTGGAACAAATAAATATTAGATAATAAATATATCACACTTAGTAATAACCAAATACACGTTTTCGTGATATTCTCCACAGAAATAAACTGATGACATTTTCAGAAGCACACTCATCTTTCCCACCTCCCACCATCTTTAAAAAAAAGGGGAAAAAAAGGTCGATTCTTTTAATTCTCCACTATTTTTAACAATGATTCTCAAGTACTCTAAGGCTACTCAGGTTATCAAGACATCTGTATCAATAATATTTTTTTAAATATGTATTCTCTCACTCATGTATTGTTGCCCAGAGACTCCAACTAAAGATTATTCTTACAATTCTTTTAAATTTCTTATAGCTTCCATGAATAGTCTACTCTGTTTAACAAGCTGCATGGCAAATAAACAGAAAGCTGAGATACATATGTATCTTCGATCTTCTTCAACCCCTCTATTTTGACAATTCACAACATTTTGGGACCAACGTGGTGCTGGTTTTGGCAGAAGGACCCCCAGAGCCAAGTCACATACTACAGTCTTGCTGCAGGGTGCTCATAACCCAGGGTACTCTGGGGTGACCACAGGAGTATAAGTGAAGAACTGCAGTAAACGTCCATCTAACTGCTGAGAAAACAAAGGCAGGGTAGTTGCATGGCTGTTCTTACAGAGTGGAAAAGGCTTCAACAAAGACACTGTAGGGCAGCAAGAGCAATGGCAGAAATGAACTGATCACCTCTCTCCCCACATGAGGTTTGAAGCAGAATTAACTTCCTTGGTTTAAGACTTCATCGCCTCCATCAGTTGCAGAAGATGTGGGATACTGATGAGCTTCAAATGGGAATATTAGACTCCCTGTTCTAAGGGCAGAAAGTAGCTCACACGATCTTTACAAATAAAATATGTGACTATCTTTCTTATCCCCAAATTATGGCAGTCTGTTATAACTTGGATCTTGACTGTCTCCCAAAGGCCCATGTATTAAACTTCTGGTTGCCATGCTGTGACATTACAAAGGCATGGCAGAACCTGTAAGAGGTAGGACCAAGGGAGGGGAAGTTAGGTCTCCGGGCGTGTGCCTTTGAAGGAGATACCGCACTCTGACCCCTCCCTCTCTTTGTCTCTGCCTCCAAGCCACCATGATGTTTTCAGGTCTCCTCAACCATACAATGCATTATGCCAGCGTAGGTCCAAAGCAATAAGGCCAAAGGATTGTGGACCGAAACTGTGAAATTAAGTAAACATTTTCTTCTTATAACTTGCTCATCTCAGGTATTTTTTCACAGTGATGGGAAGAAGAGTAACATATGGTCTTAAGTGGCATACTGAAATAAAATGTACAGTTCTACTCTAGACAGCACAGTTGAGCACAATCTGAGATGGGAAATATAACAAGAAGAGTAATTTTATCTCAATGTGTAGTGTGGTTATGTGAAGTTGAAGTAATCTTCTGATCCCTTTCAGTGGTTCCTGGGACCCCCATCTGAGATATTAACAGAAGGCCCAGGGGCTTAACTGACCGGATCATCAATATTAGTTGGACAAAAAAAAATCTCAACAACTTGAATTTGAAAGGTGGCCTCATGAGGTGAGAATTTGATTTATTTGATACACTGGTGTCTTCCCAAGGGAGGCAACACTTCATAGTGAATTACATGTGACTACTGAACCCAGTGGAAAACTGAGGAGTCCAGTGCATTCCATCCTGTCAAAACTCAAGACTTCTTTTATCCCACACTGCTACCCACCACAGAGGAATGAGAACTCCAGGACACAGTCTGGTCACACTGCTAAAGATACAACCTTTATCAAAAGAAGCAAAGAAGTTAACAACCTATCCCCTGAGTAATGAATTCTCATCATTTTCCTTTTATTTGTATTTCTTTCCTCCCATAGGCTGCTTTTCTCATAATGTTTGCTTGTTAAAATTTATCCAAAGAGTTCCTTTCATTTGGTAAGTATTTCAGTTTCTTCATCCCCCACAGCATTAAGTGGGAACAAGGATGATGCTCAGAGGTGAGGTCCGCCAGAATTTTTAGACATGGTTCTAATCAGTGTGCAGGACCTTCACAATTTAAGTGATCCAGTTCAGTTCACTCCTTGCCCCAGTTAGGAATAAGAAGTAAGTTTGCCTCAACTAGTCCCCTTCACACATACCACAAACACCTAACAAAATTTGGGATCCTAGCCAAATATGTTTATGATTCAACAATTAGACATTTTCATAGTGTTTTGTGAGAGTAATTCTTTGGGATTAGCAAAAAAGCTTGCTTCAAACAGTTCTGTACTCTTCTAATGAGAAAGGTTATCATCTTGCTCTGTAATGAGAGTTGAATTGATAACATTCATTTCTCCCAAAACTTAGTCATGTCTGGTAGGAAATTATTATTTCACGAAATACACTATTAAGTCATTGACTGACTTGGGAGCTCTTTACCTTTACCAGAGTTAAGAGTGGACCAAATGGCCTCCCCATGACCTGATTAAAGATGAGGCCTCTGTAGGGATCCAGGCATGACTTAGGCAGCAGACCCAATGTGGCCAAACAAAACACAACAAAAAATAGATAAGCCAAGTAGCACCTCCCATTAATGGAATGGAGGGTCATCGCTGGGCAGAAATCTACACTTGGGAGAGGGGTCCATTCCACAGTCCCAGTGAAGCTGTTCGATTGTGTTCTGACTCCTCCACACAGGGGCGGGCAGGAGATGCAGGCTGGCCAATTCGAGTAGTGCATGAGCCTAGCTACCATGGCTAGTTCAGAAAGGGCCGTGTGGCCAGTGTGGGTTCCACCAGAATCCTCACTGCAAGTGAAAAACTAATATCATAAGGTTAAATCCTTTTTCATGAGTTGCAAGTAATGCTTTCCCAGATTCTCCTTTCCTACTACATCTTTAAAATTTAGTGTTGAAATGTTGCAATGTTTGCCCCAGGCCTTCTGTTCTTCTCTATTAAACTCTTTGCTTTTTAAAAAGAGTAAATGGTAGAATAATGGCCTGAAAAGATGTCTATCCCTTCATCCTTCAAATCTGTAACTATGTTACTTTCAAAGGGAAGAATGACTTTGCAGATGGAGTTAAAGTTAAGGACCTTGAGATGGGGAGCGGATCCTGCATTTTCAAAGGGGATTCTGAGTAATCCGAGTCTGAATGTATCTGAGTCCTTAAAAGCAGAGAACCTTTTGCACCATAGAGAAGCAGAATGAGGAATGAAAATCCTCATTCTGCTTGATTTTCAGCTGCTGGCTTCAGAGCGAGAGGAATAGGCCATAAGTCAAACAATGTGGATGGATTTTAAATAGTGGAAGAGAGAATTAGATCTAAGAATCTCTTGATCTTCAAAGACAAAGGAGCCCTGCAGGGGCCTCAATTTTTGTCAAGTGACATCTACATGGAACTCTTAACCTACAGAATTATTGTCAATTTTTGTTTTAGTAACTAAGCCTATGGTAACTTGGTATGGCAGTAACGGAAAACGAATTCATATAACTCTAAATACTACTTATATAGGCTTCTGACTATAAAATGCATACTTCCTGTTCTAATTCCTGTATCTACTGCTTCATATATTCAGCTGCCTTCAGATAATTCCAGTTAGATGTCAGTGGCCAATATTGTCAAATTCTGGCCAATGAAAATAAGAAGTATCACGTATGATACTGGAGGGAGAAACTTCATCTTTTCCTCCTGCTCCTTAGCTGAAAGTAGAAAGATGGCTGCAGCCCCAACATCCATGTAACATCATAAAACTTCACTGAAAAGACAGCAACTCGGCTTGACAGAGTCAAGGCCCCTGGTGAGTGTGATGTCAGCCCTGGACTGACTACCTGCAGGCTTCATTTTTATGAAAAAGGAAAAACTTTCCCTGTTGTACACTATTATCCTGGGATTTCTGCCACATTTGCTAAACTTCATTCAACTAGTAAGAACAATGAAATTATAACATTCATGATAAAATGATTGATTTTTCCCCTAAAGCTGAACCCTGCAATCTTGCCCATTTCCATAATGACACTATTATCTAACAAGTTGCTCAATCCAAGCCCTGGAAAGTGATCCTTGATCCCTGACCTTAATCTTTCACCCACTCAACCTTTCACTCACAGTAAATCAGAGTCCCGGAGCTTCTATTTCTAAACTACATCTATCTCCTTCTCTTCATCTCCATTATCAGATTTACTACCAGCATCTCTCACCTGAGCATCTGCAATGTATTTTACCTGATTTTCCTACTTATGTTCTGGAAACCTTGTACATTTTCTCCTCATAGTAGCCAAAATAATATTCTTGTAACGTAAAGGAAATTATGGTGCTCCTCTCCTTATAGTCTAAATGGCTTCCTATTGCAATCGAAATGGAATCTAGAACATTTACTATGGTCTAGAAAGCTGTAACAATGCTCAATAGCCTCTCAAGTCTCATTCCCCGCCTCACCACCACCAGTCCTCCCTCTCCGCCCCCAGCTTGTCCTCACAACTAACCTCACCACCCCCACCGCCCCGTCTCACCTGTCGTTGCCTCTTATCCCTCCAACTACCACTTGATTCCTCAGCTTGTTTCCCACTTATTATCACGGTAGTTGTTTATGCTCATTATCAGTTCTTCTTCTTTTCCCATTTTCCTTTGAACTCACTTAGTTGAGCTTTCACTCCAACCACTCCATGGAACAGTTCCTACCAAGGCCATAAAGGGCTACCATTTGGATCCACTTGGTGGTCTTCAATCTCATTATATTCAACTTCGCCCTCATTATACTTAGTTTTTCAGGAACATTGGCCCTGGCACTTTCTCTCGTCTAGAGCCCTTCTTTCACCTGGCTTCTTAGTACTGCTTTCTCTTTGCATCTCTCCTCCCACACTAGGTTCTGCTCCTCAATCTACCTAATTCCTTAATATCTCTCTGACCTAAAATACTGAAACAATCCAGGCTCAGTCCTGAAGCTTCCCTTCTCAGTTTCCACTCACTCTCTTAGATGATCTCACTCAGTATCATACTTTAAATATCATCAGTATGTCACCGACTATCAAGTTTATGTCTCTTCCCTAAAACCTCTACTCACCCATGCTGCAGCCACCTGTTCCTTGAATGAACTGAATAAATTAAGGTAGGAGCCTCACCCATCTTCACTGAAGCAGTGTTCGACACAGCACTTGATAATTATAATTTTGTGTTAAATTTATAAGCTTTGTTAAAATAAATATCACTCTGTGAAAATTAAAAATAGGTAACAGCCATTAACTATTTACTACAAGCCAATTCAAAGCATTGTATACTCCAGGTAGACAGGAGAACTGAGTTGTGCCAATCCGGAGGATGACAACATCCAAAGGAAGTGATGAAGGAGACATTACTCAGAAAGTGCTCTGAATATTTTTTCTCATTCTCATACCATCAGTAAGACGTGGTTAGCACAAGTCTCAGAGACATATTCTTAAGAAAGAACATGGAATAAAAGTAGTCTATGCTGCCAATTCAAAACACAATCAGGTGCAGTCAATTGAATGGAGGCTAACATTAGCCCCATCCTGAAAAGCTAAAGCTTAAAAGGTAAAAACAGAAAAGGATCTAGTCTATGTTCCTTTAAACAAGAAAAAAATAAAATAATTGAGTATTTAGACATTTAAGGGTTTCTCAAACTACAATCCATTGCAGGGGGCAGGAGGAGTTTATTCATAGCTACGTGGATGAATCTCACAAACGTACTGTGGAACAAAAGAAGCCAGACATAAGCCATGGATATACCCCATGTCCCCACGGAAAAGTCAGAACACGGAGGGCAAAGTTTCAGGGGTGACGGAAATGGTAGGTATCTTAATTTGGATGAAGGTTATATAAGTGTGCATATTTGTGAAAACTCACTGAACTACATACTTAAGAGCTTCATATTTTAATGGATGTAAAGCATAAATTGATTTAAACAAATAAAATTGACCCGCAGTGAGTGTTCTGGAAAAGTGGGAGTAAGAGAGATAAATGTAAACGAATTTCTTTACTGTAAGATCTCTCATAGCCTGTAATTTGCTAATGTGTACTTTGTTTCTAATAGCAAGCTATAAGATACAGTATGTTCCAGATTTATTTGCTCACAGAACTTTTTATTCCACACATATCAACATCTCTAAGATAATAATATTTGAGAACCCAATAACTTTAGCATGGAAAAAATTTAAACAACAGCTACAAATAGTAGCAGCCATTAAAAACAAACAAACATCCCATTTTAAGCAATCATGTCCTGGTGAACCCTCCAGAATAAACTAGTTACAAAATGCACCCCACTCAAGTACTAGACGAATTCTGCTCAAAGTAATAAACTCAGTTTTTGAGTTCTTAACCTAAAATTCCTCCGGCAGTAATGAAGTAGCAAAGCCGATTGCCAATTCAAGAGCTGCAACTTTATGCCAAGGAGCTTTTTGCCATCAGCATAAAGACAACATTTATCTTTCTGTTCTCTGCAAGACATCCAAGTCATCCGGCGCTGGTGTCAAGGCATTTAAATAAAAATTTAAAACAATAAGTCTTACGTTGAGTTCCCGCTGGGAGCTGAGGCTGCGACAGACTTGTGTGGAGGAGGATTCACCTGGGAGAGCTCACGGATCAGCACCGTTAGAGGAGCTGGGTGGGGTGGACATGAGGACACTTGTCAGTGACTGACTCACAGCAGAGAACTTGGCAGGTCCCATGGCACGCTCTAGAGAAAGCGAGACCCCAAGGCACACCTGGCCTCGAGGCCAGAGAGCTAGACTGGCATCCCTGTAATGGGCCTTGACTGCATGCTGCCTGCCCCGGAAGGGGCGTGATCACGTGCCAGGGAGAGTCTCCAGCTGAGGGTAGTTTTCACAGGGAGAATTTGCTGCGAGCCACCAGCTATCGCTTGCAGCAACAGAGATCTGAGTAGTGCTGCACATCACGGTGTGCTTGCAGCCCCCAGAGTCACCAAACTCAAAAGGGGGCAGGTGGTCAGACCCGCGAGAAACTGTTCCTAGTAAATCTGACTCTTGTGCTACTAGTAGATAGGCCCTGTTTAAGAATCGGTAGCTAACTGAGTGTGGTGGCACATGCCTATAATCCCAACACTCAGAAGGCTGAGGCAGGAGGATCACCACAAGTTTGAGGCCAGCCTGGGCAACATAGTGAATTCAAGGCCATCCTGAACTACAGAGTAAAACCCTGTCTCAAAAAACCTTAGAACAAAAACAAAAACAAAACTCACTAGCCAAATTGAGCCCATATTGCTTTGTGTGTAAAAGATAATCGTAAAACTGCAATAAGAGCTTGCAAATGATCTTAGCTAGTTACTAATATGTATTTCACTGTATGAATTACATAATAAGGAATTTGCTAACTAGTTTCACTGTGACCAGAAGCTTAACTGTTCATAATCATCTGAGAACACTAGACTTCACTTAGGAGAACAGAAATCCACAACACAAAATTCAATATCAAGAAGATTTAGAGTAACTTCCCAGCACTGGAGTTTTTAAACAGCATTGCCCTTTGCCCTCTTTAATTAAATTAAATTGGCGTTGCATTGGGCAAAGTAATGAAAAAAATTAGAGATTGTAGGTCTCTCCCTAACTCTCCTTTTTAATATATGTTAACAATTAAATCAAAACATATCTACTGAGAACCCTCCATCAGGAGAACACCACACTTGGCAAGAGAGGACAGTTGTGTAAATGGGTAACTATAAATCAGCCACACACGCCTTCATTCAGTGTATTTACACCCCAACCACGCGGCCTATCCTGAACAAGACAGACACGTTTCCTGTTTTATGCAGTTGGCATGCAACATGACGAGTTTTAAAATGGAAGGCTGAAGAAGGTATGATAATCTTTGCCTCTACTGAGGAAAGGGGGCCACAGTAAGCTTAGTAACGAAAAGAAGAATAATATCCCAACTAACCTTTATTGCATGCTTATAATGTGCTAATCCATACATATGTAAATTTATTTTGCTCTAAAGTCAATCCTCTGAGGTACATTTCTTGTTTACAGGCAAGGCAGAAATTGAATAATTTAAGCAATTTCACCCAAATAGTAAGAGGCAGGCCTGGGCTTCTCAGAGTTGATAACTTTGGAATTGAGCTTCAAATTGAGTAGGATTTTGTCACAAAGAGACACAAAGAGGGCTGGGGATTTAGCTCAGTGGTTAGAGTGTTTCCCTTGCAAGCACAAGGTCCTGAGTTTGATCCCCAGCATTAAAAAAAAAAAAAGAGACACAAAGAGAAGGGCCGCAAGAGCATCCCACACAGGAGACCACAAGGACAGACACATAAAAATGGTCAGAAACGTTCAGGTGCAGTCTGCAGAGAGGCTCCTCACGGGGGAAAACCAGGGGTGCAAGCCTGGAAAGTAGGGACACTGGGTAAAGAGCAAAATAAGAAAGGAGTCATGTACCCCCAGGAAGAGACCAAAGGAATGGGGGCAAGGAGGTGGTACCAAATTTGTTACAATATCAGTAAGAATATTAATAAGAGTGAAATTGCTAACATGGACTAAACATCCTGTACACTAGACATGAGCTAAATAAGCAAATTATCTGATGACCTCAGGAGGAAGATACCACCCTTGCCTCTAGTACAAGGGAGAACTCTGGGCTTTAAAGGACGTTTCTGGGTTGCTCGAGGCCCAGCTGGGGTTCAAAACCACTATGAGTTAGAGAAGGGTGATTCTCAGGCCCGTGTGCTGAGCTGCCTGCTGTAGAACACACACAGCTGAAGTACAGGGACAGGACAATGGTGACAGAGAGGCCAGGAGAGACGATGTGCTGGCCCTGGAGCTCAGAATGTCTAGCTGTGGGCTGGGCTGGAGCCGAGGAGATTTGAGAAATATGTACACTGAGGTGGCACTGGAGGCTGAGCGAGATCTGGCAGCAACAAGAAGGGAAGGGGACTGGATTACAGCCAGCTGCTTGAAGAGACGGTGGCTCCGTGAATGGGGAATGAGCAGAAATAAGCCCTGAGAAAGGTGAGGACGGAGAAGGGCAGAAAATGCTGGGGTCAAAGTCACCGAGGCTATAAAGGGAACAATCTAGAGGTCTGGAATTCATGGAAGTAATCTGCTATGGAGTTACAGATTTGGCTACAAACATTTTGAAGGCTTGAGAATGGTTGAAATGACTAAGAAAGAATCTAAAGAATAAGAGAGGTTGATAATGAACAGAAACCCAGAAAACCTCAACTATTCCGGAAAGAATCCATTTCTATTCTGTAAAAATAAAGACATACATCTACCTTCCTTAAAGCTTTCTTGAGAAAGGGCTTCTTCTCCATGTATGGCACATCGTAATTTAGTGTTGTTTCTGAAAAACGAACTCATTGCCTACCCTTTGTAAAGTTTTGATTACTTCTGGGTGGTATATTTCAGCTGGAGAAAAAATCAGCTTGTTGAATGGTGTACATATTTAACAATAAATGGAAATAGTGCTGATAGTTTATCAGAGTTATTGCCACAGATTTCCTGGCCACTCCACTGATGTTGTCGATGTCAGTAATTCCACTTGGACGCCACACTGTTGGCTCTGGATAAGAGGGTTATGCTTACGGCTCCTGGAACACGCTGTTTCTAGCCTTATTTATGCCCTCTTGTCACTCTTCTCCCTTCAGCCTAATAAATTATCACCATGAGGCTTACCTGCCTTATCAGGAATTTGCATGAAAGGCTCTTTCTCCCGTTTCTCTTTAAAGCAAAGGAAAACTTCCCAGTGTTAACATGTAGCAAAAAAAGAAAGAAAGAAAAGCCTGTTTGGTCCGCCTCCCTGGCTGCTGCTACCTTGCCGTTTGTGACACACAGACAGAGGGAGGTCTGATGAAGTGCGCCAGGCAGCCAGAGTCTCCGTCCCCGTGGTAACCAGGATCCCCTCGGCGCAGACCGCTCTTCCTACTTTCCTGTGTGGCTCTTTTGTGTGACTTGGAGCAGAGCTGGCGAAGGATTTCTCAGCGTGTGCCTGCTGAGGGAGGGAGGACCCACAAGGAGCGGTGGCAGAGGAAGCCAGCACGGACCTCACAGGGCTGGAACCAGCTGGACTCTTGCGTGCAGTTTTTGAAGTCAGCAAAACAACAATTAAATTACTATCCTATTATGCTGCTGGAAGCTCTCAGAGAGGCGCTTCTGTACCGGTTTAGTGACCGCTCGAGATGGGGCGAGTCACAGAACGGCCAAGAGCGCCTGCTTCCTGGATCCCGGGGACAAGTGTAAGTTCTCACACTACTATATTTTACTGCTGTGAGATTTTCTCTCTTTCTTTCTTTCTTTTTTCTGGTTTGAAATCGTGCTTGGCCAGAATGAAATCATTTCCATGAGAATTTCTGGGGTGGAAAGTTATCTACTGATCTCCAGGACTTTTGCTTTTTCCTTTTATTAACTAAACATCACAATACAAACTGAAATTCCTGACAGCAACCGCTGCGGCACGTCAGACTGAGACTGACTGAGAACTATAACTAACGCGTACCCAGCTACTATGGGATTGACACCGGCCACTTCCCCAACCGACTGCCTTCTTGTCACCTGCAAACATCCCCACCGGTTTGGATGGCACGCTGTTCCAACTTGTGTGATCAACGCAGCCAACTGCAGGAGATATAGCTAAACAAGACTCCTAGTAGTTACAAAACTTTTCTTCTTTGGCCAGGATCACATCTGTTTCCCTAAATTCTCAGAACTCTGCACCCTCTGTGGTAAAAGCTCATTCTGGTTGCTTTTTTTTTTTTTTCCGTCATTGCTGTGGTGAAAAAATACAACCCAACAGTGGGCTACACTGAAACTGGGAAGGGAGGAAATATAAGAGCCATCAGCGTTCTTGGACTGTTGTTGTAATAATGGGAGAGAGAAAGCCAGCCAAAGGAGCCCCCCAGGTACACCAGCTTCAGCACGGCGGACTGCGGGGACATAAAGATGAATGGTGAGTGGACGCTGTAACTTGCGAGCTTTTCAACACTCCATCTGCTGCAAGTTCCGGCACAGACATGGATATTCTGTGTGAAGAAAATACTTCTTTGAGCTCAACTCCAAACTCCTTAATGCAATTAAATGATGACACAAGGCTCTACAATGCCTTTAACTCTGGAGAAGCCAACCTGTCTGAGGCATTTAACTGGACGATAGACTCTGAAAACCGAACCAACCTTTCCTGTGAAGGGTGCCTCCCCCCAACATGTTTCTCCTTACTTCATCGCCAGGAAAAAAACTGGTCTGCTTTATTGACAGCTGTAGTGATTATTCTAACCATTGCTGGAAACATACTCGTCATCATGGCAGTGTCCCTAGAGAAAAAGCTGCAGAATGCCACCAACTATTTCCTGATGTCCCTTGCCATCGCTGATATGCTGCTGGGTTTCCTGGTCATGCCCGTGTCCATGTTAACCATCCTGTATGGTGAGTGGCTCTCCTTTCCTAGCTGTGCTCACACTGGTCACAAAGAGCAAGTGCAAGCTGTTAGCAAAGTCGGGCAAGGGGGTGAACTGTAACAGGAAGCTTTTTTATAGACTAGAGTCCACTGTGTTATGTTATTTACATTTTATCTCTTACTTGATGTTTCACTTGAAAAAGATCAGAAACCGATTATCTGTGATTATTAGTTTTGAGCTTTAAATCAGACATGTTATGTAGAGAGAGAATTATAAAGTTGTGTGCTTTAAAACATATGTACTTTATGTGCAAATGATTATAAATAACCCAATACAGTCATCGAACAGCAATTTACTCATCGTTCTGAATCTGCTTGATTTTTGCTCCCCTGTATTCCCACCCAAAGATTCCAGCCTTAGGACAGAACAGCTTTATCTTTGCCACAGTCTCCTGCACTTCTAATGGGGTGGTGAAAACCTGCTCAAGTACCTTGGAACATCTGCAGAGAAAGCATTAGTGGTGGAGTGGGTTTAATGCTAAAATATTCGCAGTCTCCATCAGAATAAGTGAATTACTCTGGTTTTAATTATTCCCAAGAAGCTAAATTGGAAATATGCCTTTGAATTCTACCCTAATCTCTTTAAAAATGCATACCCATAAACTCCTCCAGTCTGGTTGGGAGGAGGGTGGAAAACAAGTGGCAAGAGATTCATCTTGCTTTCCTCTCAGCAGAGTTTGACACAGTCAAACCTCTCAGCAAGTCAGCAAACACTGGGACGGCTTCACCGGGGAGCAGAATGAAATATTCTTTCCAAATTATGAGCAATATAGGCAGATTTCGCCTTAAACAGAGAGCGAAGGCAAGAATGTTGAGACTGCTGACTTGGGCACATGGGCAGCTACCCAGAGCCTGGAGAGCTGTCTTTAAGAAAGGATTTTTCTAGGCAAGTTTTAGAGGAGAAGAAAAAAAAAATCCACCTAGCCCTGAACAGCGCGGAGAAAGAAGGAGGCGAGCGAAGCAGAGCGGCATCAGTCTGCATAGGGTTTCTAATGCTCCCACAAAGCTAAATCCCCGATTGACCGCTCAAATGTCGCACGGGAATAATTTCATTAAATTTGCCTGTCATTTCTCAGGCATTCCGGAAAGGTTCTTCACTTCCTAAAAACGCCGTCCGCACGCAGATGCAAACTCCAGGTGTGGGGGTGACCGTGCAGGAACCGAAAGCGCTGCGGGGGGAAGGGCGGGGTGACCCTGCAGGCGGGTGGGGCAGGCCCTGGCCGGTTTAGCCGGGACCACCGGTTGGTGCCGCTCGCTCGGGGTGCAAGGGCGCCTCCTGGTGGCAGCCGCCCGCCTCAAAGCCCGTTGGCCCCGCCATGGCCGATCCCCGCGCCTCCCCCAGCCCGCGGGGTGCCCAGCGGTCTTGCCCAAGGAAACGTCCCCTCCTTATCCCCACCGCAGAAACCCAGACTAAGGCCCGCTGCTGCCTCCTTCCAAGAAGCCACCATCAGCTCGGAACAGGCAGAGGCGACTTCCCCTCAGGCGTTCCTTTCAGCTCCGGCACCTTGCAAATAAACCAAGTGAAAGGTTCTAAAAGAGGGTGGCTCTGCGCCCTTTCCTTTTCTAATTATCCCCGGTGGCATCGTGGTAGTCAAAGTACGTTCCCGCGTGGAGTTTGTGCAGCTTTGGAGTCCGTGGTGTTAAGGAAGAGAGATCTTTAAAATTTTCATTCTTAGCAGGCAGAGCTTACACCATTGCTTACACTGCTACTAAAACTATTCAGCAGTTTAGAGAACAGTTTGATCCCTCCCAAAACACACAAAGAGGACACTTTGCTGATATCCATACGGTGTCTTCTACCTTCCTAATACAGCAGGCGAACCGCAGTGAGTCTTATAGATTGACTCTTAGGGAGTTTAAACCCCATTTTAGTTCGGGGCACACCTTCAATCGCCCTCCTAAGAGTGGTTTAATTGGGCGTTTGGCCTCGTCTGCAGAGCTGTCCCGCGGATTCTGGCGCAGGTCAGAGTGAGAGCCGCCTCCTCAGCGGCTGTTCTCCAGGTGTGGTCCGTGGACCAGCTGCAGCATCGCGTCTCCACCATTGTCTCCAATTTTCCCACACACCCCAAAGTTCAGTTTAACACTCGAAGCATCGTTAGGTAATTATTTTTCATTCTTACAAGACACATTCCCAACCTGGATTGTTAATCATTTAGTCATCTTCACCAATACCATGTATTGCCATCATTGTGCCAAACGGGATGCTGGTAATGACTAAGAGGGGGCTAAGCTTAGGAGCTAAAATCCTGAGGAAAAATGTGTGAATAAATAATGACAGTACAATTTGAGAGGTGTTCCCGTAAAGTAGCTCAAAACATCACAACTCTGGATCATAAGTCATTTTTTAGAATAGTTTTGCTAAGTGGCAGGAGGTGAGAGAAAATCCCCAAAGAGGGACAATTTGAGTCCATCACATGACAATAACATAATTCTAGGCACCAGAAAACTTGGACCTTGTACTCATCAATCAGTGCAACAGTTGAGCACATTTGCTATCAGAGTTTGTTCTGATGTCGAAAATTCTTTGTATTGACCTTTGCAGTCACCTGTGCCTGTCCCCATAATGGAAACTTGTGTCCCAGGACAAAATTTACATCCCCCAGAGAGTATGAGGTGGCTTTCTGACACTCAACTTCTTTGTCATAGGGTACCGGTGGCCTCTGCCCAGCAAGCTCTGTGCAGTCTGGATTTACCTGGATGTGCTTTTCTCCACGGCCTCTATCATGCACCTCTGTGCCATCTCACTGGACCGCTATGTTGCCATCCAGAACCCCATCCACCACAGCCGCTTCAACTCCAGAACTAAGGCATTCCTGAAAATCATCGCCGTTTGGACCATATCTGTAGGTAAGCAGAAACGTCTGTCAGAGGCTCATTTAGAAGGACAGTTCATGCTGTCCCCAGAGACTTGTTCTGTCTCGTTGCACTGAAACCTGACATCCTGAATCTATTGTTTTGTGTGTTGCAAAATGTGTCTCAACAATAGTAATTATCAGACTTGTCTTAGGAAAGGAAAATCTGTTTATGTCACTGGCTGACAACATACATTTGTATTGCTTTGCAAAAGGTAAAATAAAAACACCAGTAAAGGCAAAAATCAGTAATAACTATGCTATTTTCCCCTTCTCTCACTTTCACGTGCTAATCTAAATCCCAGGTGTCCTAAAAACATCAACTTTAATGATCACTAGGCTTGGAGTCAATATTAGGGCACAGATGCATATACTAGAGAACACAGATGTCTCGAGTTTAGAGAGCAGTACCAGGTGCCACAACTCAGAAGGAGAAGGTAAGGGTCAAGGAGGGTGGCAGCTTGCTCAGGGGTCAGGTGTTTTGGCCGAGCTGTGTTTCTGGGCCTCTTCCACCCATTTTGATCCCACAAACCAAAAGATTTCAACCTACCTCTGTGAGGTTGATTCTTGCATTATTGATCTTCTGTCACACACTTAACAGTCAGCAAAGCCTAAGTGATGGAAGTTAAAAGGGCAGTTCCCACACAGCAGTTGTACCTGTCACCTCGGCAGGCGTGGTTTGTAACCAAACACTCCCTGAGATTTGTTGCAAAGAATCAAAGCTTTTCAGGCACAAATTCTCATTTACTTAAAGCCAAGTAAGTATCAGCATCTACTTCCATGAGAGACTATGAAGCTTGCTAACAGGATGAATTTCGGTAATTTGTTGTGAGGCTACTCACAGCTTTGTAAAAACAACACCAAACAAAACTCGCCAGCTTAGCCAAGTAACATTTTGTGTTCAGTCTCCATCGTTTCCTTTCCTGCTAACAGTGGGAGCCAACAATCAGCAGAGTAGGTTTTACCATTTTATAGATGAATAAACTAAAAAAGGTAAAATAAGCCATGCAAAGCCTCACATCTACTCACCTGTGCAATGAGAATTTTCTAATTATGATCAGAGTAATAAATAGGAATACTTTCAGTTTCCAAATTTTTTAGAAGCCTTAATTAATTGTTTTCTACTTGGAACTTCACATTATGATTTGAGGTGGAGAGAACAGAAAATTCTATGCGCTTGTGTGATCTGTTTGGGGATCTAAGAACAGAGGCCTTGCGGTCACCCCTCCAGCTTGCATCACGGCTGGAGCTCTAGGCTTCTAGCACCGAGCTCCTCCCTTTCTGCTGAATTTATCGCCTTCTTTAAGAAATTTTTTTAAATTTTAGCATAGTACTGGGGATTAAACTCAGAGCCTTCCACTGAGCTAAATCCCAGCCCTCTTTTTTATTTTTATTTAATTTTTCATTGTGGAGACAGGGTCTTTCTATATTCTATAAGCTGGGCTCCTGCCTCAGCCACTCAGAGGGCTGAGAATACAGGTGTGCACCACCACACCTGGCAAGAAATAGTTGTTTTTTGGTTTTTTTTGTTTTGTTTTGTTTTTTCTCCAAGAAAATGCTTGTGGCCTGGGACTCATTCTGCTGGAAATGAGAGAGTAAAGGACTAGCAGTTTTCAATCACAGCTGCACATCAGCCCCCAGGGGGAACATTCAGATTGGTTCAGTGTGGGGCCAAGTGATTACAAGGTACACAGGGGTGAGGACCACTGAGACAGAGTATCAGAGAAGGAGATGTGAGGGACAAAGGGGTCACATATATTGTACGATATTGCATATGAAGCAGCAAAGTTCTCAGTAAAGGTACTCTACTTTTACCCCAGTAGACTATCCCATTGCTGAGGTAGAAACCAGGAAGGTCAAGCATCTTCCACTCTCGGCCACACCAAGTCACCCACCTTACTCCAGCTTTGTAATAGCACCATTAGTAAAAGCTAATGGTTTCTGAACACTGAGTACAGACCCAGTAGTGTCCAAAAGACCTTACAGAAAATCAGCTGCAGAGAAGTAAGTCCTATAGGATGACATCGCTTTACAAACAGGAGTCAATCCAGGTCAGTCTGACTCCAAAGTCCATGCTTGATAGACTACCCAATAAGGCAGTCTGCCTCTGGGTCTTTCTGGCAGGCTGGAATGGTTGTGGCAGTGCTGGCCAAGGGTCATCATTCATCTGTTTGGCCAAAAAAAATGTATTGCATATCTGTTATGTCCTTGGCACTGGATGTACTAAAGCTTTCTTTTGTTAAAGCAAATCTGATGAATAAGATATGCATTCAAAGATCTCTCACACTGTGCTATGGGAAAGCAGTTAGGAAACAAGTAAGAAAAAATTATATACCCTTTATACAGAATTCTGTGAAGTGTATTGCTGAGGAGAAAGCAGGTGGGAAAAGTAAAGTCAGTTCACTGAGAGCCCTAAAGAGCCCCAGCACAAATATTTTCCTGAGTTTTCTTCTAGTGTTTTTGTTTCTATTGTTATTTTGCCCTTTTCCTGAAAATAAGACCTAGCCAGAAAATAATCAGCCTACGTGACTGAAAGTTTGTATCTTTGACCGACATCCCCCTTTTGTACCTCAGCATCCCATCCCTAATAACTGCCATTCTGTGTTTCAACTTGTTTACACTCCACATACTAGTGAGATCATGCAGTGTGTATCTTTCTCTGACTAACTTCACTTAGCGTGATGCCTTCAAGTTCATACATATTGCCACAAATGGTGGAATTTGCTACTTTTTTATGGCTGCATAGTATGGAATTTATATTTGTATATGATCAAATTGTTTATTCAGTATCTATCAATATAATCAGCTTCTCCCCTTAAGTTTATTCATATATTCAGTTTTCTTGATAAACTTCTGAATATTGAACCACACTTGCATCCCTAGAATATATTCACAAGTACTGGATTTGGACAACTTTTTGCTGGTCAATTAGATATTTATACAAGGTTACTTTTTCTGGAATCATCAAATTTGAGAAGTTTCTGTTTTTTCCCCCAGTATCTTTAACTATGTAAGTAGGAACTGTGCATTATAAAAAGGCTAAGTAGAACTTAGTTCTAAATCTCTTTTATCTTGGTGCCTTTTTAAATAATATTTTTATTTACATCTGCAACCTTGCAATAGTTAGTATTCCACTTATATTTTCTACCTCTTCTTTGAGCTATGAACTGCATAACCCAAGAGGTGGAAAATACATATAAATTTTAAATTCTCTTTTATATTTATTTTTAATCATTAAATGTCCCACTTTACATTTAATAATGATTTTGCTTTAAAATCAACTCCCTCTTCTGGTTAAGGATTTAGCTCAGTGATAGCATGCTTGCCTAACTAGTACAAGGCCCTGAGTTTGATCCCCAGCATCTCTCCAAAAAAATCAACTCCATCTGATATTAGTAGAGCTACATCAGATTTTTTTGATTATTGTTTTTCTGGATATGTCTTATTCCATCCTATTACTTTCAATTTGTGACCTTATATTTAAAATATGTGGTTAATAAGAAGCATACAGAGTTGCATTTTGTTTTCATCCAATACACATCTTTTAATTAGGTGTTTATTTTATATCCAATATAAATCAGATATATTTGTACTTAAAGCAGCTGTCTTACAATTCCATTATCCCATTTGTTCTATATTCCAATTACTTGCCATTCTTGCTTTCATTCAGACTAATTAAGAATTGTTAATTCATCATTCCCCTTTATAAGCTTGTTCCTATCCATTCTTTATTTTATTTATTTTTTTGTGTGTGTGCCAGGGATTGAACTCATACTTATCCATTTTTTTCATTCTTTTAGTGTTTACAGCATAACCTTTTGACCTCAATAGCCTAAAATAATTCTTTTAAAATTCTTGCAAATGTGAAAAATTTAGAACATTTTAACTCCATGCTTATTCTTCATTTATATTGTTTTTCCTGTTTTCTGTGTGTATGTTTATAAATCCTGTAAGATATCATTATAAATATTCTATTCATTTTACACACATTTATTTCCACATAGTAATTCTTTCTGTTTCTGTTTATTGCTTTTTTTTTCATTTCTACGATTCTGCCTAGCTTCATACTGCTTATTCCTGAAGAATTTCCTTTATAAAATCATGTTTTTTCAGCATTTGTTACCCTAGATCTTTATTTTATTGTGACTTAAAACATCTTTTGCTCGTTTTAGAACCCAGTATTGGCAGTCATCTTTTACTCAGTCCTCTATAGGTGGCATTGCAAAGTTTCTAGATTAAACACATTATTTCTTTGATTGTGAGAACTCAGCTGTCAGTTTGTTGTTGTTCCTTACAAACCACCACCTCTTGCCACTCCTTGTTGCGTACGAATTTCTTTTTTTTGTTGTATTTTAGTACTTTTACTGTGATGTTCCTAGATGTGAGTTACCTTTGTTTTTATCTTACATGCAGCTTGTATCACTTCTTAAATTTTTGCCTCCATGTCTTTTGTCACCTTGGGAAATCTCTTGGTCATTATCTTCAATATTTATTCCACTCATTTTTGCCCTCAATTCTGGGACTCAGCTCACATATGATGGACATTTTACTTACGCTTCTTATAACTCAAGCAGTTTTCTACATTTTTAACCTTTTCCCTTCTCTCTGCTTCCTTTAGTCTGGATAATTTTACTGAGTTTCCTTCCTCTACATTATTAAATCTTCCCTTTGGCTATTTCTGTTCTGCTCCTAAACCCGCTGATGGTGTTCATATATATTTTCGTGTAGTAGTTCATCTTTTCCTCCCATTTCATGAGTACTAACTCGTAAATGTCTTCTTCCTTCTCTTTACCCCATCCCACTTAGTTGAATTTCTACTGGACTTTTCCATTCCTCTCTTTATCAAATAATTATTACATTGATATTTCTATTAATATATCTTAAATATTAATCTCACTAAATTATTTTCTCATTCAGTCTGTGCTCTAGTTCATAGATTTTTCATAATCTTGAGGCAGATATTTTAAGATAAATCAAAATGCAGAAACCATACAGAAAAATATAGACATAGTCAGTTGAATGAAAAGCCATGTCAGGTATGGCTAAAATCAATATAAGCAAATCCAAAAGAAAAATATGTGTAATGAATCGCAATTCAAGAGTCAATACTTTTAACATGCAAAGAGCACCTTCATTTTGACCAATAATCCAATAGAGTAACCAAATATACAGGCAATTCACAGAAACAAATTTTGAAATGGACAATAAGACTCATGAAAACTGACCTCTGAGCAGTAATGGAAATATAAAGCAGCAGTGTAGTACCACTTTCCCCCTCTAACTGGTGAAGCAAAGACAGTGAAAATCCCAGCAGTGTTCTGGACATGACACTCTATGTGTTCTCCTGTCTTGCCTCTGCAAGTGTGAATGGTTTGTTCTTGGACAACCCAGCAAATGCTGTTAAAATTTGATCTCCCAATCGCACTTAAGAGACTCTTTTCCACAGAAGAACAAAAGCACATATAAGAATCAATATTGGGTTGTGTTTGGATGCATTTGTTTTATTCAATTTACAGAAAAATTTGGAGCACTTAAAAATACTGTGTTGGCACTATTTGATATTCATGTGGAAGAATGTCTATGATGCTAAATGCAAAAAGCAAGTTTTGGGTGGTATACATGTTATGAGCTGCTTCTGTAAAACAATAGTAGCAATAATATGTATAGTAATAATAACAGTAATAATGAAGATATGTATACTATATAGAAACAATGAGAAACTGTTGAAATACTGCACACCAAGTAGGTGAAGTGAGAAAGAATAACAGGATTATTATCTTTCCCTTTTATAAGTTTCTGTATAGTTTTGCTTGTCACAAATATCATTTCCAAAATGTTTTAGATGATCAAGAATTTTTCACCTCCATCGTGAGTCAGAGAAAGCTTCCTGGAGGAGGAGGTGGCCAACCTTTGAGGCTTAGAAGTGTCTAATAAATAAGGACCTGGCTAGCCACATCACAGATTCCTCATGTTTTCTTGCACTAGGTTATTTCTGGTATTTACTGTACCCTTCCTCCCTGTTTATTGTTACCAGTAGAGTCATTTTATTGCTTGCTTGGGCCTCCATCTAATTCTGAGGAAAATGAGCATAATTACAAATCAAATAGCTTCCCATTTGTGAGCTTCTCTGAGTAAAAAAGAGATGGCAAATATTGAGGCACTCGATTGAGAATGATCCTGAATTCTCTGTGCATGCCATTTTCCCTTCATAAACTTAATTCCCTTGATCAGCAACTTCACTACAATCTGTAAAATGAGCTAACGCTCTCCTCGCGATGACTGCCTTGCTAACACCATATGAAAATGAAAAGAGAAGCTGCTTTATTTGCTGTCTTTAGCAAAGGTATTATTAGAGGGAAAAAGTGAAAATGACTGTTTTCACATTGTCATATTCAGACAGGCAAGCAAAGACGCTTTAAATGCTCTTTCCAGAAATATTATTTCATTTCAGAAAGCTATTTGCAGCTGCTGGGGTAATTTAGAAGTGGGTCTAAATGGAAGGATTATTTTTCCTCCTCCAGGCTAGGCATGACCATGTATTTTTGGCATTATTGCTTTTGCAATAGGAGAAAAGGTAAGCCGTGTCACATTTTTTCAGGGCCTTTGCCCTCATAAGCTGTGACACCACGCATAGAATCCTAAACTGAATGCTTATGTCCTCCGACCCTGTGTCCCGCCTTTACGTAGGTCCAGCCTACCTTCCTAGACAGTGAGGTGTACAAGAAACTTTGACAGACAAGGAAAATAATATATCACACTGCAGTTTTAATTTGTATTTATATTATATCGGATTTTTATCATCTTTTCGTGTTTATGGACAAACTTATATTTTGTTTTCTAGAGTTGGCTGCTCATGTTTTTATGGTAGAGTTTGGTGATTATAAGCAAAATATCTAAAGTTGATCTGCCTAGATTTGAATCCTGCCTCTACCCTTACAAGCTCTGTGATCTTGAGCCAGTTACTTCACCTCTCTGTGTCCTGGATTCCTAATAAGATGGCTATATTAGTACCCGTATGAAGTTATTTTAGGAATTAAGTGGGTGAATATAATTTTGTCACATGATGTTATGTAAGTTTTTATGTCATTTGAATTCTTCCATAAGGTTCTTGCTTTTTTCTTATTGATAAATTAGGAGATCAGCATTTCGTGTTACAATAATGTATCTGTTGTATTCCCAATTTGTTATTTATCACTTGACTTTATGTTGTTCTTTCCATGTGGAATTAATTTTACATAATCTCCTTTGTAAATGTTCTTTTCTCTTTTATATCTCCTAAAGTTTGGGTCATTATTTTAACTATCTCTTCCACTGCCAAGTCACAAAGGATTTGCTCATATTTTCTCCCATTACTTACATGGCTTTGTTTCATACATTTAACTCTTTGAGCCACTTAAAATTTAACCTGTGATCTAGTTTATCTTTTTCTCATGGCTACTTATTGTCCAAATTTTATTTCCTATATCACTTTTGTTACCTGAGTTGTTATAGATGTTTGTATAGGTGTCTAGTTTTTTCCTTGCTATAAGTTGATCCATCTGTTAGTTCACCTGTAGCACACTTAATTATTGAAGATATATGTTTTATTATCTCACACTTACTACTTCATTTTTTGTTCAGCTTTTTCCTGACCACTTTCATTTGCTTATTCATATAGTGTTTTAGAAATCACCTTCATCTGATTCTGCAAAAACTATTGTAGCATTTATTTATTACTGTCTACAACTTTAGAAATCAATTTGCTAGACTTTTGGCTGGCATATAGTACTTTTGTTCAATTTTTTGGTCTTGTTTTTCTATTTCTTTTTTTTTTCTGTATTTTTTGGGCCAACCTTGAATTCTACGCAGAATGAAATAGATGCACATAAACAAACATAGCCATTTAAAATCTTAACACTTAGGAAAAAAAAAACACAATCCACAATTTAGGTCAAAGAGAAACAATAGTGAACATATATGTTTAATTTTTCTGTATCTTCTGAAAAAATGCTTGCAAAAAACCAAAAAGTAAATCCACTGGACAAAATGGGCTCAATACTAAATAGCATTCTGTCTGCTTTTGTGCTGGGACACATTCTCAGTCTCACGATTGAACCAAAATCTCCAAGGAACTGTTGGAAGTCTCTTGTCTGGGACCCCCAGGCATGCAGCCAACTCTCATGTGGCTATGAATCAGCCTAAGAGGAAGATTCCCAGGACTTCACAAACAGCCAGGACAGGAAGGGCTCGGGGATGTCTCTTCTGGCCCCCTCTCCCAGGATACCATGTGTGGGCCAGCATCTACCAGGATACAAAAGGAACAATAACAATCAAACTCTCCCTTTCCTCTGTTCATGTTCTCATGTTCTCTCCTGGGGTGAAGAAATTAAATTATGTCCCTATTTTTTGGTCTTTGTTTTGCCCCTGCCACACAGCATTACCCTCCCCAGAGACCCCGAGGGGCACTCCTGCCACCGGCCCAGCTCACGGTGAGGGGTCAGCAACCTGAGCAGGATGCTCACAACCACCGTCCATCCCTACGGCGGGCTGAGGGGTGGACCACGGTGCTACCACCTCCCTGACACGGAGGCTCCACTGAGTTTGCGGCTCCCTCCGGCCCCTGAGCACAGCAACCCCCCACACACACTCTGCCCATGAGTGCAGGAGAAAGTAGGACATCTTGCCTGGCCAGTTCTTCTCATGCTTAGAAACACTGTGGTTTTAAAAAAAAAAAATCACACAGACCCTGATACTGTTGGAGGACTGTCCTTGGCTTTTCTTCACGGACACTACCCAGGAGTTAGAAGTCATCTAAGGGCCCAGGAAGCGCCGAGTCTGCTAGAGCAGCAGCTGACTTCTCTCTGCATGGCAGGCTCTAGCCACAGCCTCCGGCCAAGACGCTGAATAAAACAGCACTTAGTAGGATTCACACCTTGTGGCCACTGGAAATTGGTATGAAAAAAATGATCGGGTGATAAAGAAAAAATGTTTTCTCCTTTGTCACTCTGTTTGGCCTAACTTCTCAGCTGAATTTCTTCAGTCTTTTGATCATCATTCTGAGAGAGAGGATGGAGACTTTTGTTGCTTCTGGCCATTTAGAGCAATGGAATAATACTCACATGTTGTCCTTTTATGCCTACTTCCTGCCCTTGAACTGGATCAGGAATCAGTTTTAAGGTTTCTACTTTCTCCAAATCTATCAATTCTTTCTGGGCTAGAAGGCAGGAATCTTTACCAAGCCAGGAGCTACGGCCGATCATCTGATCATTGTATTTTCACCAGCACCCTTTGTGTCCTAGTACCCTTTATCAGCCCAGCAAGTCCCAGCTTAAATGGCACTGATGACCACCTTTCTCCATGGCTCCACTCATGTAACGCAGAACTGCCAGAGAAATCCCACACTATGGACTGGACAGCACCAACTATGTATGGTTTCCAGCCTCATCCGGAGCCTTATCATTGCTACCAATCCACTAATTTATCTATAGTGCACTCTTTCCAAGTCTTTTCATTTAGATTCTCTTTTCAACCTCAGCTCACCACAGCAAGTCTGTGACTTCCTTCGCCCCCTTTTCCTTCAAGAAAAAGCCATCATGCACAACAGCCTTTTTTCTTTTTCTATTCCACTTTCAGTTGTACCCACACTCTTCTATACCGTCTCTACCTACTCTCCTCCCCCAAAGAATCGACTCCTCTCGTCCACCTCTCTCCAACTTGTAATCAGAGTCTACCTTTGCTTTTTCCAGTTGTCTTCTCCTATTCACACCAGAAAGTAGCATCCAGCTGTGACTTCCTTTCCCTTCACTGCTCTTATCAACGTCACTAATGCTGTCCTCAAATCCCCAAAGAAGTTCAAAAGAATTTGTACTCAGACCCTTCTCAGTATATACCCAAAGGAAATGATATCAGTATGCTAAGGGGACATCTGCACTCCCATGTTCACTGCAACATTATTCACAATAACCAAGGAATCAAAACAACCTAAGTGTTCACCAGCTGATGAGTAGATAAAGAAAATGTGGTACATATACACAATGGACTATTATGCAGCCTTAAGAGAGAATGAAAATCTTTCATTTACAACTACATAGATGGAATTAGAGGACATTATGTTAAGTGAAATAAGCTAAGCATAGAAGGAAATACCACACAGCCTCATTTGTATGTAGAACATTTTTTAAAAATTGATCTCATAGATGTTGGATGTGGAGTGATGATTACCAGAGGCCGGGGAATTTGGAGGAGGGAGTGCTCGGGAGTTAATGAGTACTAAGTTATAGTCAGATAGGAGTAAGACGTTCCAGTGTGCTATTGCCCAGTAAGATGCCTATAGATAATGATAATGTACTGTACATTTTTTGAAGCTAGAAGAAAGGATTTTTTAATGTTTTCACCATAAAAAGTGATAAATATTTGAGGAGAAAATATGTTTAACCTTATTTAACTATTATATAACATACACATGTATCAAATATCACATGGTATCCTTGAAGTATGTACAATTTTATATTTTTATACATTAAAAATTAATTTTAAAATACCTGTGACATTTTCGCCTCTTTATAATCATAAAGCCTCCGTAAGGAAGTTGTCTTGAGCTTTTTTAGTCTTGAGCTTCATTGGTAGCATCTTGGTGAATGATACATCTATAAATGAGTCACAAAAAAATAACGGACTCACTTAATACATGAATGTATTTTCAATGTGGAAGAGCAGACAGCTCAGGAGCGTAGAGATTACACAGTGGAGCGAACCTTCATCCTCACGGCCTCCAGAGCCCCACGCCCAGCCACTGTGCTGACCTTGAGTCCTGCTGCGCCTGCGGTGCGGAGTGGCAGCAGGAGGGCAGAGTCACCCAGGAAATGTCCCGGGTTCCAGCCCTCCTAGAATGTCCCGTGGTCCCCTTCCATTTGCTTGTCCTGTGACTCTGTGCTTGCATTTCGAGCCTTTCCCTCAAAACTCTGCTAACTTCTGCTGCAGGTTTTTATAGCCGTTTCAGTCCTTTCTACAAGTCTCGTTTCACCTTAATCCAGACGTCATCTGCTGCCTCTTTTCCAGAGGTATTTTTCCAAAATTACCATCATCGGTAATTTTCAAATACCAAGGAAATGATTTTTTTTCTTTTCAAGGGTTATGATTTGTTCTGATTCATTCTTTTTATTTTTAATCACTAAGTGGGATTTTAGGAGTTAGTACCAACCTGTGCTTAACTACTATCTTGATCCACATATACACAAAAAAATTATCTGTGTATATAGATGTATTTCTTATCTACAGTCCCTTTTATGTATCTGTTCAGTTTTGTGGGTTGACTTCTCCTCAAATACCTCCTTCCTTGGCTCCGTCTTCCTGACCGACTTTGGCTTTTATAGGCTTCTTTTTCTTTTCTTCCTTAAAAGGAAGAATCTGTCGGATATCTGTTCTCCAGATTTTCATTTTTTATTCTACTCGCTTTTGCTAAGTCCTATCCATTTCTTCTCCATTTCCCTTCGACTATTAGTAGAACCCTGCTGAATTGCTTAATTCATACTCTGGTTCACTGGGGCCCAGGGCTTCCGACTGCTGCCCTCACCAGACACTCTAGACAGACCCACAGGAACCTCATTCTTAGCACATAAAAAATTGCACTCCTCAGCCACCTGGCTTTCCTCCAAAAGTCTCAGTCTTAGAACACAGCAGTAACATTCATTCAGTCACTAGACATTCCATATACTCCCCCTCTTCCTCACCTCCACATTCAAAATGAATTAAAATATTAATCCTTTTTTTTTTTTTGGTTGCTCAGTTTGCTAAGCAAACTTCTCCCTGTGGCCCTCAGCATCTATCTCCTCTTCTACTGCAAACATTTCTGGACTGCAGGGTTGTTGCTTTCATTGTCCACCTTGCCACTGAAATCAACCATACAAAGTCCAGGTTATTGAATCACTCTCCTGCTTAAAAGTCTTGCACGCCTCTCTGTTATCAGGAGCGTACAGGTACTTAAATGAAAGAAACCTGGCCCCCATAAATATGGCCCCTGCCCACACCCTGATGGCATCTCCCACCATCTTTGTCTCAGCCTTTATTCTCCAGCTACAATAAATTGTCCATCATTCTCACATCATTTCACTCTCGCTTACTCATTTTTTAATCTGTTTGCAATTCTTTTCCATCCCCTTACCTGGCTGGCTTCTCCTTTCATTTTAGCACTATCTCCTCTTCACATCTCCCTTTTCTTCGTGGGTTGGAAATTTGCCCTGCTTTGACTCCCTCATAATCCTTCCATCTAGCTATCTCTTCACAAATTTTACTCTGTTATAATGATCTTGTTTATTCTTCCAGTGGGTCACCAGATTTTGGAGAGCAAGGAACAGAAAACAAGACAAACCCAAAACTGTACTTCATCTTGCTCCCACAGTATACAATAGAAAGTGCCTGTGCATGCAAACTAATCTTGGTTTCTGGAGTCTTAACACTGCAAGCACCCTTAAAAGAAATTTTATTTCCTTGTGTTCTCGGTTTCAAAAGCTATTTTTAGTTTGTTTTCTCCTACTTTAAATGAATGACTAACATTTACATGAGAATAAACTACTTTTTTTTCTATTTAGTTTTAGCCATATTATAATTATCATAAAAGACTAATTAGTACAGGCTGTAAGAAAGACCTGTGTGTTTCATCTTGTTTTGTTTTCCCCACCAGCTGGTAATTAGTTTGTGATTTTTAAGATTTCTTTAAAAAGCATTCAAGAATCCTTCTCTTCTAAACTAAACTCTCTCATGTCAGATTCCAAGTACTACCTAAGGGAGATTTCCTTTGTTATTAAATGAGATGCTTAAGGAAAGAAATTGTTAAAGAAGGGCCATAGCATATCTCTTAGAAGCCTCTTGGGTCTCTCCGACAGAATCTTACCATATCATGAGTAGAATCTCCGCATTCCACAGTCTAAGCATCAACTTTGCAAGTTCATATTACAATTTTTTACTTTATCTGAGAATGTTTGCACTCTGGGTAGTTGACTTACAGGAATTAAATCCCAGGAAACTCCCTTATTTAAAATATAGGTAATAGATAGCTGTTTTCCTCCATCCACTCACCTGTGTGGGATACTCCTTCCTAGTAGGAAAATCCTGTGAATTAGCCATGCTAAAGAGCAGGGCAAAATTAGTGCGCACCCACAGGGGGCACTGTGAGGGTTGCACATAAAAGTATCTAGCAGGTTTGAGATATGTTCTCATGAACTTTTTAAAAAAAGAATCAAATTACAAGTACACAAGGGATAGCTTGCAGTCTAATGGAGAAACTGCTAGCTGTGGCAGAAAGCAGAATTTGCCACTGTGGTAAAAAGCAGAGCACTCTGGCAAGGCTGGGATAAGGGAAGGTTATATGAAAACGGAAATGTTTGACTTGAATCTTCAAATATGGTCAGAATTTCAGCCGTGCAACTGGAGAATGACACAGAAATTCCCATGAAGGGAGAAAAACATTATGATAGGGCTCAATAAGCAAAGGATTTAAATATGTGAATTTAGATGTTTCTTAAAGGATATTTTTATAACTCTATAATACTGATGAATTGCCCTTTTCCACTCTAAGGATGTTAGCAATTAGATAATGAGTTATCTAAAATCAAAACACCTTTGCTCTGGATGGTACTAAAAGAATGCTGAAGATTTCGTCGCTGTCAGACTCATCTTCAGTATTCGTTTTGAGTCGTCAAAGTAGGCTGTTACAACACATATTACAGTTCCAAGATTGGCGCTTGCTCTCACTATTCATGTTGCAGGATATTATTTGCTTGATGATTTTTAGAGAGGTACTTTGGGATCTTGGATGAACGGGAAGATATATTTTTATCAAAAACATTTTCAGAGTCTTTCTTCTAGACAGGCACTTCTAGGAAGATTTCGGATCATTTTGTAATGAGCTTTCTTGGTTTTTAATTTCAAAACTGGCGTTTTTCTGACCTTCTCCTGAATTCTTAGTTCCAGCTGACGGGTCTATAAGGGTATTTTTTAACATAAGAATTTACAAAACATGAATTACACTGGTACTTAAAGTGGTATCTTCAAGGTAAATTAATTATCCAATAGGTTTTTCTCGTATTTTAAATTTTATATCTGATCTAAGGAGTTAAGACCATTGGCTGTTGTGAGCTGTGGAGAAAAATAGAACATTTTGCCGAATTTACATTGGAACATTCCCATAAAAATCTTTAACACAACAATTCTTGCTGTTCTCATAGCTTTTAAAAAGTTTTTTAAAATGTAAATTAATTTGTTTCTTACATTTTTCTATGTTCCACGGGATGGATTAATCATGATTTCTTTTCCTATTTCTACTATTTCTTAAAATCTCAAGTGAAATACTGTAAAAGTTTGTGTGAATAACCATGTTTGCAGGCTATAGTCCTAGCTAGGGTTACTGTATTCCAAGATTAATTCCCACTTAGCTTATACACATGGAATAGAACCATTAGAAACCGCCTAATTGATACAGAGATCAAAGGTTTGTCTACTCAAGCATATTCTTTATTTTTCTAATACATCAATTAACCCATTTAACTTTGGTGAGGGCAGTTATTAAAATTTATTTCATCTGGAAGTATTCAAGACTGTCTAAAATAAAGAGAAATGATCCTCAGTTCTTGGCTGTGCTTAAAGACTGCTTTTATGTCTACCTAACTTTCATCTTAGGCACAGGCTTCTGAATCCCTGGGGAATCCCTACGCTATGCCAGATACCACACACCTGTGGCTTTTTTATTTAAAAAGAGAGAGGTTCTTTTTATGTGCCTCAGTTACTCTGACTCTCACACAATTTCCACACCATTCCTCCAGTCATTATACTCAGGCATCTGAATGCCTAAATGTAATAAAGCCGTCCCAGTGAGGCAGACACCAACCCTGATATCATCAATATTTGAACAGACATGCTTCCTAATTGTACTCAAAGACAGCCTCTTTCTCTTACATCCATGTATCAAAGTGTCTGAGCTACACAGGAGATTCCATATATATGTATATTATATATATATAGTATATATATAGTATATATTATATTCCATAAATAGGAACACCATTATGTTGATTGAATGAATGGATAACAGAATGAGAAAGAAGAGAGGAAAAGGGTAGAAAAGAAGAGACAGAGAAAAAGAAGGAGGGAAGAAGTATGGTTTCCTGAGAGGCCCTTGTGGTTTTTCCCTGATAACAAAATAGTTTTTAAAGTAGGACAACTGCCTGTGCCTGCCTTGGATACATAGGGGACCTTACTTGGAAAAGTGCAACAAACGAGGTTCAGATGAACATCTTAATAGTTGCTTTTCCAGTATTTTCACAGATTAAATGTCTGTTTCCATGGAGCTAGCTTTGGCAAAGCTGGTTGTAGCAGAAGCCAAGAATAAAAACCATATACCATGAGAATTTCACATTTCAACTGCCAGGAAAAAGCTGGCACTTCTGTTTCATTTTTTGCCTTTTCAATAACTTGGTGCTTTCGACTCAGCAGGGGAGCGCCTTATTAATTCCACTAAGAAATATTTTCATTATATTAATGAGGTTCCATCTTTGACTGTTTACATTTCTCCTAAAAATGAAAGTAATTACTGGGACAGCGTTGAGAGGGAATTTTTCTCAAGGGAATTAGAACTTTTAGATTCCGGTTATGGCCTTCAAAACTCCCCACCTTTAGCCCCTTCCTTGGTGAGCAGCTTTGGCCTGCATTTGATCACTTGTCTATTATGAAGCATTTTCTTTGTCATGTTTGGCAAGTCATTTATAAGAATGTTTAAAAAACTAAATGAGAGGCTCAATGAAAGAATATGACCAAAGTGTGATGGTGAAATATTTCTGGGCATCCATTTTAACCACTCTCAGACTAGTCTGAGAGGAACATAGATGCTAAATAATGTCTCATCAGAAAAGGCCATCTTCCCTTTGCATGAGAACCTACATTGTTGCTGTGAAAAACTACTTCTGTTAGGAAGCAATTCAAGTACCTACAAATTACTGGGAAATGCATATTCCTAGAGCCCGTTCCCAGAGAACCCGATTTGGTAGGAACCGAGGAGGAGCCCAAGAATCGGAAGGGTCTGAGGAGCACTGCCTAAACTACAAGTCTCGGATTTGGGCAAACTTTCAATATATATTCATGAACTGCCCAGCATGTACACTTTTTAAAATTGCAGGATTTTGTATGTTGCATATACGTTGGGTAGGCAAGCACTTCCATTTGTAGTGTGCAGGCCAGTCAAATAAACCATGCAGTAGAACATACTAAGTTTTTTAAGCTTTCAAGGGCAAAGGCTGCATCTTACTGTCTTTGAGTTCCTCACCACCAGCATAATAGGTAATTAATAAATGCTAAAACTGGCCATTAATAAGCCAATCCTGATGTCCTCAAGCAGATACACTGGCCTTGATTCTTCATAATTTCCTCTCATGTTACCTTTGATTTAAAGTCTACATTCAAGAGCAGTTTTCATTCTAAGTTAGTGAGAAGGTTAAAAGGTGCCTTCTTGCATCTCGAAGAACGTGATGATATTTTAACAATTTCACCGGCCCTTAATTGCCAGACTAGAAGAGGAAAACTAATAGATTCAACTAACGCAATTTTTCTGGTGCTGTTTTAAAATAGTTTGGAAAAATTGTAAATCTTAGGTGGGATTTGTCTGAAATTAAATTACATTTTGGTAATCCTTTTCAGTACTATAATTCTATTTTCTGCCGTTGGGTTTCCACAGGAAAAGTTGTCAGCAATCCTCTGAACAAAGACGCTTTTGTTCTGTTAGCAAGGGATTCTACTTTGAGTCTCCATATGACCTTCAGAGCCATGACTGGAGTTAGTTGGGTGTCAAAATTCGAGAAGGAACTGAAACATCTTACATGTCTGAGCAATACATTTGGGGTTATCTGCAACTCTTGTCTCTGCCTATGAAGACAGCTTACTAGCACTTTAGAATTATTTTGAAATAACATTGGGTTTTGGCTGAGTAAACTAAATCATAGACCCTATTGAAAAAGTAACACTAAATAGTCTGCTTTAAAAATGGTTTGCTTGGTTTGGTTTTGTTTCCTTTTTTCTATGATAGTTAAATGCAGAGCAGAAAACTGATTATTTTGCAATGTGGTCAGTGGCTTGGCAGCTTAAATAATTGGCCAGCAATGGAATTAGTCCAGGAGAGGACTGATGGGCCACAAGCGCTCTGTTTTAAACTAGCCTCTTGCTTCAAGTAGAATTGAATAGACAGCAATCACAGAGGAGACAAGGTTTTAGGACTGATTCCCCTTTGTCTTTTAGGTCAAAATTCATATGTATACTCTATGAGTTTAGAATGGATTTTCACAAGAAAGAAATAACAAATTTGAATCAGTTTGCATTTGTGGTTCCTCATTGAGTTTCTAGCGTGTGCCAATGGCCAATATTTGATAAGCTGAAACAATTCTTAAAATGTGAGAAGGACTGATGGATTTAATTTGGTTAATTTAGAACAAATCAATAGCAATAAGCCAGCCGCACTGAAGTTATGTCTTCCAGCGCCGAGCTCACTGAGGCTTGTGTCTGTAATACCCAATGTTGCCAAGCTTGAAAATGGGCAGATTGCCTTGGCGTGCCGTGTTGTATGAGCACAGTACTACACGTCAGGAAATCTGGACTACTGTCTGGCTTTTGTCGGCCTATGAACTACATACCTCAGTTTGTTCATTTGTAAAAAGAAGAATTTAGATCACAAAATGCCTAAGTTAATTCTCAATTCTATCATTTTAATTATATAATTTAAACCTTAAAGTCTTAGCACTAATAATGGTAAGAATGCAAATAGAATTCAACATGGAATTTCTATAACTTAAAACTTCTTCAAACTATTGGTTTTGCAGTCACTTTTTTTAGTGACAGTTTAAATGAAACAATCTTCATGTTAAGATTGCATATAATTGATCCAGCTCTAAGATAAAGAGAAATCCTGAAATCTCAGTTATTTTAAACATTAGGTAATTGCAAGTTAAGATGAAAGGTATTAGGCCAACCAATTTTTCTTTCATTTTTCCTTTTAAAAATGAGTAATGCAATAGCAGAAATAGTTTAATCCTAGCACAGTTATTTCCATCTTTGTACTGTCCTGTATTTTGCCTCCTATATACAAAATATCTTAACAATTTGTAATAATATATGCTGGTCTATAGTCTGATCTTTTTACATAACTTTGTATTGTTACCATATTTCTATTGTTTAAATTTTTAAAAATTTTATTTTAATGGTACATTGTAAATGTACATAGTGATACCATTCATCATAGAGGATTTGTACCTGTGCATGACATATCTTGTTGCTTCCTTTTTCCCATTCCCCTCCCCTCCCTTCACCCCCTCCTCCCTCCTTATTTACAGAAGCTTTGTTTCCATTTTTTTCTTCCATGTCTTCTTTCTTTGGTTCCTCTGTTCCTTTTCCCCTCCCCCTTCCTTGTTCTCTTTCCCATTTGAACACTTTTTTCCCTTTCGCAATATAATACATTTTAGTCTTTTTTTTTTTTACCAAGAACATGTATTGGTATAATGATCATAATCAACATGGTTATTTTGTACCTGTACATGATACATCTTGGTTTTCCTCCCTCTTCCCCCCTTCCCCTTCCCTCCCTTCCATTCACCCACCCCTCCTTATTTGCGACAAGTGTAGCTACACTTTACCATTTTTTCCCCTTTCATCTTACTTTTCTTTTAACCTTCTTCTTTATCCCCCTTTTCCCTATCTAGTTCTCTCTTT
>PVJO010006669.1:0-20819 GCA_004026905.1 Hystrix cristata
CCCAGCCCTCCCCAACTACTTTTAACTTTGTTTCATTTTGGTTTTGTTTTGTTTTTTGAGACAGGGTCTTGCTATGTAGTCTAGGCTGGCTTTGAACCCACTCTGTAGCCCAGATTGCCCTTCAATTCACAGAGATACTCCTGCCTCAGTCTCCCAAATACTAGGAGTACAGGCATGTACCACCATTCCCAGCTTATTTTTTATTTTGAGACAGGGTCTTGCTAAATTGCTAAATAGCCTAGGCTAGGCTCAAATTTGTAATCCCCCTCCCTCAGTCTCCCAGAATGTTGTGATTACAGGTGTGCACCACCGTGCCCATTTTAAAACTGAGATTCTAAGCCATGTTAACCAATCTCAAAAAACCTTTTGGGTTTTTTTGTTTTGTTTTGTTTTTTTACCATCCCACCTGGCCACTTCTGCTTAGATAAGTGTCAGATTTGCATACCATTTTAACATTTTTTTTGCATCTTCTCTTTAGATAAAATGTAAACAGGGGCAAGGCAGGCCCTGCTCCTTCCCTTCCCAGCCCTCCCCTAGACCCTGCCATCTCCCCCATGGAGTAGGGGTCCCAGCCCTGTGGAGGCCGTGGCTCCAGCCCTGCCTTCCCCTTGTTCAGGTGTGGACCACAGTGCCATTGTGGACGTGCTGACCAATCGCAGCAGAGAGCAGAGGCAGATCATTTCCCAAGCCTTCCTGGAGCGCACCCAGCAGGTGAGGTGCTCTTCAGGGTTAGAAGGCCAGCCCAGGCCAGCCTCTGCCTCCCAACTAAGATGAGATGAAAAATCTGCCCGAGCTTTCCAAACCCACCACCCTTCCAGAACCCCCTGACTGCAGGCTGTCTCCATGCCTCTGCTGTGGGACTAATTTTTCATAGGACCTGCTGAAGTCTCTGCAGGCGGCTCTCTCTGGGAACCTGGAGAGGATTGTGGTTGCTCTGCTGCAGCCTGCAGCCCAATCTGATGCCCAGGAATTGAGGACAGCCTTGAAGGTACCAGGAGAGGTCCCCCGGGGGTGCCTGCTGTCTGCCTCCCTAATGACAAGGCACAGTCTCAGAGTGGCTCCCTGTTTCCTGTAGACCTCAGGCTCTGCTGAGGATGTGGCCTTGGAAATTCTTGCCACCCGAGCCCCGCCCCAGCTGCGGGAGTGCCTGGCAGCCTACAAATACAGTAAGAATACTGGCTGGGGTCCCCCTGGCTGCAGAGGCTCAGGGAGCAGTAGGGCCTTTCCCTCCCACACTCCCTAGACACTCACTGGCCATGTTTTCTTCCCTTGGGGCCTCTTCTCCCTCCCCTTTCATGCCTCAGTCTCCCCAGGGAGAGACCCACATGTGATCATTAAAGAATGAGAAACAATGATTAGTCTGGAGCTCCAGGGCATTTTCCAAAGTAATGACAACATTAGGCACCATAAGAGACCCAAAGATACCCATGTCACTTCCCCAACCCCTTGCCATCCTCACCAGGGTACCACATCTCCAGCTGGAAGCACTCTGGCTGCAGCCTGGGGGAAAGTAGGGGACCTGCTCTCTACATTAGGGTGTCACCTGTCTGGCCCCTGGTTGATGGGCTGGCTGCCACCTGCCTCAATACTAATTTGTAACCAGTTTTGTCTTATCTCTATCTTGGCACCTCCCCTTTTCCTCTGATGTCTAATCTCAGCCTGTGCCCTTACTCTCTTCCTACATTTGTTCATTTGTTCATTGTGCTGGGGTGGAACGCAGGGCCTTGGCACATGCTAGACAAGTGTTCTATTGCTACACCTCCATCCATACTTTTCTCCCTCTCCCGCCCTCCCCTGCTTCCTATCCTGCCTGACACACCCTTCTTCCGCATCACTGTTGTCACTGTAGGGCCAGGCCCTAGTCATCTTGCCACACAGTATGGGTTTCCTGTTCCCCTCTTTACTGCCTGGCCTCAAATGGTGGCTGCCTCCTGCCGGGCTGCTTGGTGCTGGGCATGAGCACATCTCAAGCTGAGAGATGTTCTCAATGCCCATGGCAGTACTTGGGCCTCACATGCTGGGAACAGGCAGCCATTGAGCTACTGAGCAGGAGACAGCAGGGCTGGCAGGACACAATGAGTCAGGCACTTGACAGGTCCCAGGGATGCCCGCACTGGGGAAGACTGGGACCAGTCAGAGTGTTCCTGGCCCCACCCCAGATTTCCAGGTGGAAGCAGAGGAGGACATCGGGTCTGAGACCAGCAGCATTTTGAGGGACCTTCTCCTGGCCCTGGCCAAGGTGAGTTGCCAGGGAAGGGAGTTACCCTCATCGGATCTGCGGCTAGGCAAGAGTAGAAACATTTGTCCTGAGATAAACAAGAGGGGACTTTGGGAGGCCCAGGTCTGGGGATAAAAAGCTGCCCCTCAGTGGTACATGCCTGTAATCTTGGCATTCTGGGAGGCTGAGGCAGGAGGATCACATGTGCAAGTCTACTCTGAGTAACTTAGTGATTTAAAGACCCTGTCTCAAAATAAAAAAATTAAAAATGGCTGAGGATGTAGCTCAGTGCAAGGGCCCTGGGTTCAATCCCCTGTAACACCAAAAAAAAAAAAAAAAAAAGGAGATTCAGCAGTTTCTCCTTTTAGGGGAGTCGTGAGAGCTATGCTGGCATCATTGACTACAATCTGGCAGAGCAAGACGTCCAGGTGAGCCAGCAGCCTTCGGCACTTAGGTGGTGCAAGGCCACGCACATGCAGTGCCCTCCTCCCCGCTCCACCTCTCTCAGCCTAGGGCTGTGCACCCAGTTCCTGCGGACGGGTTCTGCCTCCAGCAGGGACCTGGCAGTCCGCTTGTCTCTGTCTCCTGAACTCACAGAGCTTGTCAGCAAGCAGGCTCCTCTCCTGGGAAGTCACCCCAGACCCTGTTTTGGGCATTAATTCCTGGGACACCAGGAGTGTCCCTCATCAGGAAATAGAGTTGTGAAGGCAGGGCTAGTAACTTAGCCTTGTTCTTTCGTAAATACATAGTATGTACATATGCACACATACTGTACATGCATATGCACACAAACACATATACACATGCATGCATACATATACATATATACATATACACTCAGGCACACATACACACACACATATAGGTTTACAGGTTAGAATCACCTTTTCCATCCTCAGTCATAATGATGGATTCTGGGAACATCCCAGCCATGGCTGACTCCCTCCCTCCCAGGCATTGCAGCAGGTAGAGGGGCCCGGCGCAGAAGCTACGTGGATCCTGATCTTCACCCAGCGCAATCTCCAACACCTCGCGCGAGGTACACCCGAGCACTCTTGTCCCCTTGGCTGGCTGAGGGAGGAAGGGAGGGAACACTTTTCTCTATACTAATCCATCACATCCTCTAACTCTCTCCACACCCAAGTGTTTGATCTGTACCGATGGCGCACTGGGCGTTCACTGGAGGAGGCCATGCAAGATCATTTCCATGGAGATGCCCAGGCAGCCCTGCTCAGCCTAGGTAGGGACCCACCTGAGGCAAGGGCTCAGGGTCTCTCCCAGGATGGGAAGCTGAGGCCCTAGTCCTGGCCTCTATCCTCCCCTCTCTCCTTCCAGCCTCGGTGGTTGGGAACACAGCGCTGTACTTTGCTGACAAACTTCACCGGGCCCTCCAGGTGAGACACACACCCCCTTCCCCACCCTGTGGAATCAAATGGGGCAAGTTGGGGGGTCTTCTTCCTGGGTGACACAAAGATCTCACATGTACTTTTATAAAGCCACAGCAGTTCTCTTTGCCTGCATCCCCCAACCAGCTTCTTGAGGGTAGAAGGGCAGAGATCTAGCTCAGTGGCAGATAGAGCCCCTGCTGGGTGCACACACATCGTTGCCTTATCAAGGGTGGGGAGTAAGCTTCAATTAGAACTAAATCAATCGACCAGTAAAACGTGTAAACTAAAGTTTGGGCCTCATTGTTTTAGTTACTTTTCTCTCATTGCTGGGACAAAATACCTGACACCTAAAGGTGAAGAAAGAAAGGTTTATTTAGATCATAGTTTATTTAGGTTTCAGTCCACAATCTGCAGGGTCCGAGGCAGAAGGCAGCAAGGTAAGCAAGGAATGCAAGCAAAGGGCCTAACCAGTTTCTGCCTGCACCTTATATTTTATCCAGGCTGCTAGGATTAGGATGGTGCTAAACCAATCAGTGGATTGAGTAATCACTTGCCCTTAATCCCAGCATCACACACACAGAGGTAGATCCAGCTACCTCTTACCACATGAGGCTTTGGGGGCACATCTAAACACAAACCGTAACACTCGTTAATGCCTATGGTATCAAATATAGATATGAATCTGCTTTGTAAGACGGTTCACTACAGCCAGACACTCTGGGATATGCCTGCAACCCCAGTGCTAGACAGTTTAGTGGCTTATGGAGACCCTGTCTCAAAATAAAAAACAAAAGATGGGCTGGGGATGTACCTCAGTGTGAAGGCCCCAGGTTTAACCCCCAGTGCTGGGCAGAAAAAAAAGTACATTCTTTATTATTAGCTGTAGACAGAGGTGATAGCACTAGCAAGAATAATGGCAGGAGCCTGCATTTCTTGAGTGCTTATTGTGTGCAAGGGATTATCCTGAGTGTGTCACACATATGCCACCTGATCATCACAACTATTCCCCACCCTTGTTTTATAGATAAAACACTGAAAATCAAAAAGGCCAAGTACCTTGCCAAAATCACACAGGTAGGAAGTCACACAGTCTCCCTAAGGAGCACTTAAATAATTGAGGACATCCAGTACCCTGTGTGAACTCTAGTCTGCTAGTTTAGCATCTAGGGACCCTTTCCCCACAGTGGTCCAAGTTTGTTCCATATCATCCATTCTTTTTTGTTTGTTTGTTTGTTTGGTGCTGGGGATCGAACTCAGAGCCTTGGCTTGCAAAGCAAGCACTCTAACCACTGAGCTAAATCCCCAGCCCCATATCATCCATTCTTGAAGCGGCAGCCTCAATTTGAGTAATTCCACCAACAGAATACAATCATTCTGCTCCATGAACTAAGTCTCCCATGAGAACTATCTCCCAAAACCTATATGTAGTTGGGCATAGTGGCTCACACCTGTAATCTCAGCACTCAGGAGGCTGAAGCTGGAGGATTGCTGTGAGTTTGGGAACATCCTAACTACATAGGGAGACCCTGTCTCCAAAACAACCAAAAAGCAAAGCAAAATGAAACAAAACAAACAAAAAAAAACTATATAAAAAATTCAAAAAAAAATTCACCAAGTTACAGAAAATGTAAAATGTGAAGAAGGTAAAAGAGATCATTTTGGTAGACAGAATAGTTTTCTGTATACTGCCTGAGAAGCCATCGTGCCTTGTTAACAAAAAACGGCCTATAGAGCTGTATGAGCTACTCAGGAGGCTGGAGCAGGAAGATTACAAATGCAAATTGAGCCTTGGCCATTTAACAAGACCCTGTCTCAAGATAAAAACTTAGAAAAGGCTTGGGATGTGGCTCCTTGGTAGAGTGCTTGCCAAACATTCAAGGCTCTGCATTCTATACTATGTACCTCAAGAAAAAGGGGAAAAGTCTATATAAGCACTTGCTCTGTCACCCAGAGATTGCTGCTATGACAGTAAATTCTTTTTTCACATCCAAATATTTATATACTTGACCAATCCCCAGCACCCCCCCAAAAAAACTTATTTACTTGACAGAAACACACACATGCACGCACACAAAAACACAACTTTTTTTTTTTTTTTTAGGTGCTGGGGATCGAACTCAGGGCCCTGCGCTTGCAAGGCAAGCACTCTAACCACTGAGCTAAATCCCCAGCCCCCACAACATAATATTATCATGAACAGAGAGAGAAGCTTGGTTAATAAATTCTAAAATTTATACTTTTTGGTTTTGGAGGATTTTTTTGTTTGTTTGTTTGTTTTGGGGTTTTTTGGTTTTTTGAGACAGGGTCTCACTATGTAGTTGAGACTGGCCTTGAACTCACTATGTAGCCCAGGATGGCCTCAAATTTGCAGTAATCCTCCTCCCTCTGCCTCCCAAGTGCTGGGATTACAGGCATGTGCCACCATGCCTGACTAAAGCTTATACACTTTTAATTTTTTTTTTTTTTTTTTTTTTTGGTGCTGGGGAAACTTATACACTTTTAAAAAGCTGTCATATGGCTGGGTATTTAGCTCAGTGGTTAAAGTGCTTGCCTCACAAGTGCAAGGCCCTGGGCTCAATCCCCAGCACAAAAAAAAAAAAAAGAAAAAAGCTGTCAAAGACATCACAAAATGAAGAAAATCACAATGTTTTGATTAATAAACCCAGAGCTCCTCTAAGAAACTTTTGTTTTGCTCTTTACATATATTTGGGTTTCCATATAAAAGAAACCATGTGATATTTAAGCTCGTGTTTATTTTACTTAAGAGAATGGTCTCAAGGTGCATCCATTTTTCTACAAAGGACTCAAGTATATCCTTCTTTATGGCAGAGTAGTACTCCATTGTATACAAATACCACATTTTCTTTATCCATTCTTCTGTTGACAGGCATATAGGCCACTTTCACTTAGCTATTGTGAATTGTGCTGCTATGAACACAGGTATACAGGTATCATTGTATGCACAGGTATACAGGTATCAACTCTTTTTTGGTGCTGGGGATCGAACTCAGAGCCTTGTGCTTGTAAGGCAACCACTCTAACCACTGAGCTGAAAAAAAAAAAAAAACACTGAGCTAAATCCCCAGCCCATAACTCTTTTTTTGACAGTTAAAAAAAATCATTTATGAAAATCTTGAGCAGTACACAACTCAAAAGCTCCACATAGGTAGTGCAAGGAACAAGGATGTTATTTTAAACAAATCTAATCTTTTCCAAAAAATGAGTAAGATGTAAGCATGACAGAGTGAAGTAACCCTTACAGTAGAATCCTCATTTCTATGTGCACGTGTGGTACTGGGATTGAGCCCAGGGCTTGCACAAGCAAGCTCAGCAATCACTCTGCCACTGAGCTATGTCCTTATCTCTCTTGAATGTTGACAGGGCCGTGTAACTTGTCCTTTTAAATAAGCAAGGCTAGAACCAGCCGTAGAATGTTATTTTTAAGAATATACCAAGTGCCGGGCACATGCCTGTAATCACAGCACTTGAGAGGCTGAGGCAGGAGGATTGCCTCAAGTTTGAGGCCAGCCTAGAGGCCACATAGTGAGTTCAAGGCCAGCCTGAACTGCACAGAGAATGCCTGTATTAAAAAAAAAAAAAAGGAGTACAGAAGTAACAAATGGCAATTACATGAAGTGATCTGAACAAATGTGCTTATTAAATAAACAAAATCCTTTCACATAGGTAAAATATTGACGCCATAACCAAACCACTGGCCCAGCTCATTAAGATCAGTAGATTCTCCAGAGGATGAAGGGGTGGCTTCCTATCCCAGCTATTCTTAATTTTTTTAAATAATAATTTTTTGTTTGTTTGCTTGCTTGTTTTTTGAGACAGAGTCTCACCATGTAATCTAGGCTAGTCTCAAACTCACTACATAGCCCAGGTTGGCCTCGAACTCATAGCTATCCTCCTGCCTCAGCCTCCTGAGTACTGGGATTATAGATGTGCACCACCACACCCACCAATTTTTTGTTGTTCAAATTCTACTGAAACTTGTGGTGCAGGTCACTGTCCTTAGGTTAACGCTCTTGCCCGGAAAAGGACAGCAAGCCTATTAATATTAGCACTGGCAGAGGGACTTTGACATTACAGTTGTAGGTTAGGAATCTGGGATGTGTCTCATCAGAAAATCAAACTCTGGCTGGGGATTTAGCTCAGTGGTAGAGTGCTTGCCTTGCAAGCGCAAGGCCCTGAGTTTAATCCCCAGCACCAAAAAAAAAGAAAAGAAAAGAAAAGAAAATCGAGCTGTACCAAGATTTAGGTAAAAACCTTTCCAAAGAATTTATGAGTTTTAAAATGATCACGCCTTGCCAGGGATTTAGCACGGTGGTTAGAGTACTTGCAAGCACAAAGGTCTAATGAATGAAAGTTATCTGTAACAAAAATAAAAAAAAGTTATCTGTAGAAGAAGGTCTTTTGATTAAAATGGAGAGGAGGGCAACGTAAAGATATTTACAAAAGGAAAACTAGTTCAGAATAAAGTAATATTTACAAAAAACTATCCCTCTGTGACGATCATGAAATCCCTTTGGGCTCTCAGAATTTTGGCTTTCTCTTTCCCTTCTTGCCCCTGTTTCCTCTGTGGCTCTTCCCGGGTCTGGAGAGGAGGTTGTAAATTTTTTCATGGCCGCTAACTCAGTTTACGTGTCCATTAGGAGAATTGTTTCCTTTTTTTTTTTTGTTTTTTTTTGTTTTTTTTGGTGCTGGGGATCGAACGCAGGGCCTTGCGCTTGCCAGGCAGGCACTCTGACCACTGAGCTAAATCCCCAGCCCCAGAATCATTTCATTTAGATTGCCACCGTGCCACCATGGTGTCAGCTCTCCTGTGTGGCTCCCAGCTGAGGAGAGGAGAAAAGCTTGCTTTGAAATCGGACATACTGGTTTCTTTCTTGCTGGAGACGGAGTCTGTGTGTCAGAGTCGTCAACTGCAGTGCAGCAACAGGGGTCCCTTGGGCAGGGCTCTGACGTGCCCTGGGGGGTGTTCCCAGATGTGGCCACATGTGGAGACTTTCTGGGTGGAGTCTTGGTCAGGGGACATCCACGATTGTTATCTTTAGTAGCAGCTGAAAACTTGACATGCATTTAGCGGCAGAGAAGGCAGAGCACTTGGCGAACGCTTCAGACACACTCTGCTTGCCTGGCAGGGCTGGTGGAGGGCAAGGTAGGTCCTCCTCCCACAGGACCTCTTCTTAATGCTGGGCTTCTGGTTTGTCCACCGAATGGATTTTCTTTCTTTCTTTCTTTCTTTCTTTCTTTCTTTCTTTCTTTCTTTCTTTCTTTCTTTCTTTCTTTGTTATTGCTGTTTTGGTTTTTTGAAACAGTTCAGGCTGACCTTCAACTGTGTAGCCCAGGCTGGCCTCAAACTCACATTGATCCTCCTGCCTCAGCTTCCCCAGTGCCAGGTTTACAGGCATGCGCCACCACGCCTGGCCTGTTTCTTAATATATTCATCAAGGGACTCCATTTCCTCAAAATGAGCCTCATTGGGCACTTTTTTGGGGGGAGCGCTTTTTTGGGGGGTTCTGGGGATTGAACTCAGGGCTACCACTGAGCTAAACCCCCAGGCCCCCTCATGGGGCTTTTTAAAGTTTGGAATACTGACTGCAGTTCTCCTGTTCCCAAGTTTGGAAACCCATTTGTATAGAGAGAATTTCTCTCCGAAATTTCCTTAATCCTCAGAACCACTTATTTCACTTTTTCCTGAGGAAACTGCATTCTCATCATCTCTGAAGATCTTCTGTTGCAGAGAAGGGATTTTGCAATAGTTCTGAGACCCTGATTTTCCTGCCTTTCTTGAACCTGCAATTCAGACTTGTGCTTACCTCAGAAGGAGGGCTGAGGATTTAGCACAGTGGTCAGAGTGCCTGCCTGGCAAGCGCAAGCCCTTGAGTTCAATCCCTAGCACCCCCGCTGAGCAAAAACAAAAACCACACCTTATAGCTAATGTACTTACAGTAAGAGACAATGGTTTGCTTTTCAACTAATACTGGAAACTGGACAAGAATATCCATTCTCAGCTGGGGATTTAGCTCAGTGTTTAGAGCTCTTGCCTCGAAAGCACAAGGCCCTGAGTTCGATCCCCAGCACCAAAAAAAAAAGGACCCTACTGGGGAGCTGTGAACTGTCCTGCCCTTCCTCCTCATTTTGGTGATGGGGTTTTGGTTGTTTTTGTTTGTTTGTTTTGTTTTGTTTTGTGAGACAGGGTCTCACCGTGTAGTTCAGGCTGGACTTGAACTCACTATGTAGCCCAGGCTGGCCTCAAATTTGCAGCAGTCCTCATGCCTCAGCCTCCCAAATGCTGGGATTATAAGCATGTGCCACCATGCTCAGCTGGTTTGTTTTTTTTCTTGTTTTGTTCTGTTTTTTGGTTTGGTTTTTTGAGACAGAGTGTTGCTATATAGTCCAGGTTGACCTGGAACTTGCCCAACTCCATTTTTTTTTGTGAGATATGCTAAGAGTTTGTCTATTTTATTTATTCTTTCAAAGAAAGAAACAGCATTTTTTTTAAGACTGGGTCTCTCTATATCGTTCAGGTTGGGGACTGGGGATTTAGCTCACTGGTTAGAGTGCCTGCCTTGCAAGCACGAGGCCCATAGGTTTGATCCCCAGCACCAGAAAAAAAAAAAAAATAAATATATATATATATATATATAGTTCAGGTTGGCCTTGAACTGGCAGTGATTCTCCTGCCTCAGCCTCCCAACTACTGGAATCATAGGCATGTGTCACCACACCTGACTTTTACAGTTTGTTGATTCATTGATTCTTCTGTGTTTTTTTAAGGCTCTATTTCCTTAGCTTTTGATTTGGATTGTTCTTGTTTTTCTAGGACCTTAAGGTGCATCATTAGGTTATATTTCTTTGGACTCATTCTGTTTTGCCGATGTGGGCATTCACGGCTATTAACTTCCCTCTTAGGCCTGCTTTCATCGTGTCCCGTGGGTTCTAGTACATCGCACTGGCATTACCATTAGATCCTACGGGATGTCTAACTCCTTCCTTGACTTCTTCTGTGTCATGTAGCAGATGCTGGGTCCCATTTTTATGTTCTCTCTTTGTTTTCAAGGTATACATCTGACTCATTGGTCTTTGAAAGCATCCCTGTCTTCTAATTTTGATATCCTGTCCTCACATTGGTCACTTCTGCTGCCCAGACTTTCAGTAGAATTTTTAATCTCTTAGATTTCTGTCTGGAATCTTTTTTTGGATTCTAAGTCTTTATTGAACTGGTCACTCATATTTTGTATCATCTTGTTTATTTTTTTTAAATTTGCATTTGTTTTTGTTTTTTGAGACAGAGTCTTGCTATTGTATTGCTGTATTGTATTATAGTTCAGAGTGTTAATATTGTACGCCTTGAACTGACTATGTAGCCCAGGCCAGCCTTGAACTCATTGTGATCCTCCTGTCTCAGACTCCCTCCTGAGTGCAGGGATTACAGGCATGCACCACCAAGCATGGCTCAGCTGGCTTTTTATTAGTGTCTTCTGTAAACTCCCAGATTATTATTTTTGGGGGGGGTGCCAAGGATCAAACTCAGGACCTTGTGCTTGCAAGGCAAGCACTGTAACCACTGAGCTAAATCCCCAACCCCTGCTCCCAGATTATTTTAATACTTCCATTATCTGTTTAGTTATATCTGCTGTGATCCTTTTTTTGGGGGGGGGATTTCATTTTTTTTTTATTTAGACAACAATTTATTTAAAAGTGGTGAAAAAGGGGCTGGGGATTTAGCTCAGTGATTAGAGTGCTTGCCTTGCAAGCACAAGGGCCTGAGTTCGATCCCCGGCACCACAAAAAAAACAAAACAAAACAAAACAAAAAAAGTGGTGAAAAAATGAGGAAAAGGAGATGCTAGACAGCTACTCGAAGAGTAGGGAGCATTCAAAAGCGAAATACTCGTGGGCCCTTCCTTCTAGCCCGTTGGGATTTCATTTTAAACAGAAACATTGTAACTGGAGAATAATCTCGCAGTTTAAAGTACCATCCTGTACCCATCTTCTGCCACCTCCCAGTTGGAACTGAAACCAAACCATATTGCAATAGTAGATAAACTGGTCCAGTTTTAGATTGTCAGGATCAAACCTTTCCTACTCATCAAGAAGATGGCCTACTGGCAAACTCAGTGAGATCTGCTTGGTGGCAAAGTCCACAGGGTTTCCCATTGGCTCAGTTTGGGCCTTGGTCTCTGGTACCTGAGCTTTACTCCTGGCAGCCTATGCCAAAAAATGTTATGGGGTAGCTCCTTCTAAAAGTGACTCACCACATAAATGCTACGAGGTTTTAGGTTTCTTGGCTCTCCTTCTGGAGTTAAATTCCACGTTCTTCTCCTCTTGAATGAAGAATTGAATGAAATGAACAAAAAGCAGTGGCGAAGTTTATTTGAAAAAGTAAAAGTGAATAGTGAGCAGAAAATTGGCTCTCCAGAACAAGTTTGGGCCGAGTAAAAGGGGAAAAAGCAAAATATAAGTACACGCTGGAGGATGAAGGGCAGGCTATTGTGAGATAGGACAGCCTATCTGTTGTGACCAGCTGAGCACCTCATTGATCTGTTTTTAATCTCCTGTTATTTTTGTAAATAATTTGTCGTTTGGCTTTTCCTTTCCTCCCCCTTGATGCCCCCAGGACCATCTCTGGGGGAGCTGGGAGTCTTGGCAGGCAGGTTGTTGTCTTGTCTCTTCTTACAGTATATTTCTATTGCTTTTTTTTTTTGCTTTTTTGGTTTTTTGGTTTTTTGTTTTTTTGTGCTGGGGATCAAACTCAGCACTCTACCACTGAGCTAAATTCCCAACTCCTCTATTGTTTTTTGTTTGGTTTGGTTTGGTTTGTGCTTAGGCTTCAGGGCAATTATTTTGGAAAGACCGTTATTTGTAAGCAGATCTCTTTAGTCTGCTTTTCTGTGATGCACCCTGGTCATGGCTAACCGTAGTCCTTTGCCTTTGTCTGACCACCTCTATTCATTTGGGAGGGGAGAATGCACTGCAATTGGCCCAACACTCAGTTCTCCGGGAGTAGACTGCAGTGTTGTTAATGTCACAAAGGTAATCTGGGTGTGGGCACAGAGAAAACCCATTAACAGCAACAATTATGCTACTCTGAGAATATCAAGCAAATCAGCAAGAATAATATCGTCCAAGACAAACTGAATATTGACATGCCATAAGATCCAATAGTGTACCATTCTCAACTGTAGCAAAGAAATCCACAATGACAATATAAACATTAAGAAAACCCAGATTTTTTTTTTCCTTTTTTCTTTTTTTGAGACAGGGTCTCACTCAGAGACTTAGAGCAGCTGGGCAGTGGACGAATTTGAATGGGAAGGTGGGAAACAAACCCCAGGACAGAGCTAGCTAGTTAGCTATTTGAGACACAGTTCTCACCACATAGTTCAGGCTGACCTTGAACTCACTAAGTAGCCCAGGTTGGCCTCAAACACATGACAATCCTCCTGCCTCAGCTTCCCAAGTGTTGGGTCTACAGGCATGTGCTACCATGCCAGGCCCAAAACAACCCAGATATTGACATATAGCAAATATGTACTAAATGACACAACTATGCTTCCACTAATGATAGAAAGGAATTCAACAGTAATAATGTAAGAGTTAACTGATTATCTAAAGATTAATAAAGCTTAATAGTTATACTATTAAAGATATGTGGGAACAGGAGAATGCAAGAAGAAAAGTTTGAGAAATTAAACAATGGGAGATGAGAGGGAAGATCAAGACATGAGACAAAGAATCTTTCAAGGAGTAGAAGGATATTTACAGAATTAAGTAAAGGTAACAGCAGAAAAAAAATGAGAAATAGAAGAGAAGAAAAAGGGATGAAAGAAGAAAAAGAAGCCAAGCATCGTGGCACATGCCTTTAATCCCATCACTCGGGAGGCTGAGGCAGGAGGATTGCTGCAAGTTTGAGGTCAGCCTGGGCTTCATAGTGAGTTCAAGTCCAATCTGAACTACATAGAGAGACCCTGTCTCAGAAAAACCAAAAAAATAAAAAAAAAAAGAAAAGGAAATAATATGGAGGATAAAAATAAGAAAAAAAAAATTGGCTGGGGATTTAGCTCAGTGGTTAGAGTGGTTGGTTAGAAAGTGCAAAGCCCTGAGTTTGATCCCCAGCACCAGAAAAAGAAAAGAAAAAATTAATAGGAAAGAAGTAAGGGGAAAAAAAAATAAGGAAGAAGGAGAAAGGAAAATTCCCCAGGCCCTGATAAATCATTAAAGAAGAAAGAGAAAGGGAAATAAGAGTCCAAAACCAGAAAAAGATACTCCTCTGTACTTTTGAATGAGTGGTTTTCTTCCTGGATCCAGTTTTGGAGTCCAGCAATTCGGTTTTCTCTGCCTAGATTGCCTGTGGGTTTATGAGGTGCCTCTCCTATTCCAGAGGCCCCTGTGTTTATCCCAGACTGTGGCAATATCCAAGCCAAGAGGTGTCCCTACTTGCACCAGTACATAGGAAGGCAATCAGACCCAAGCCCATGCTAGATGCAGGCAGTAGGGCAAGGGCTGAAGTACTCAATGCTGGCACTTTCAGACCCAGGGCAACCCAAGCTGGTCCTGGCCTCCCACTCAGAAGATGAGACTCATTGTCCTTCCTGGCCTGAGCTCAAACTCCTCAGGGGGTCTCTTTCCAGCCTGCTCCCTGTCCACAGATGTTTTCTGTGGCTGTCTCTCACCCAGTCACTGTGGGAGGGTAACACTGGAGACCCTGAAGTGAAGACATCACCCAGCTGTTTGAGTCCCAGATCAACCAATCAATCCCTTCCTGGAATGGTGCCCAGCCAACCATTCTCTGGCAGTATGGTGGGTGCCTGTGCTGGGACCCATTTTTGGCTGTTTTCCCCCACAGACACACATGGAGGGAACCCCTCAGAGTAAAATCTCATACTATCCCTGCAGGTCACAACCATGAGCTCCCCCTGGAGCCTGCATGGCTGACCCAGTCCACCACCACCATCTCCTCCTGGAGCCCCCAGTCCTCACCTTGCTTCTGCAGAGCTGGGCTCCCCTCCTGATGAGCCACTAGCCAGAGAGTGTGCAGGCTGTTTTGTTTACTTCTCTGCACTGTTCTCTGTCTCTCAAGCTTTTCTGTAGCTTTTAATTTTCCTATCATTTCCTTCGCAATTCCTGGAAATCTACTTCTCTTTTGTTCTTCCCCAAGTTGTTATTTTCCACTGTTTCTACACTATTCTTTTTGACCAAGAAAGCCTGGATTATTTTAATGAGTCAACACCATGTTCATTTGAAGAGCTGTAGTTATCTGTTTAAATTGCTGTCATAAAAAGAAATTTGTAAAAACAAGAACAAATTTGTAGCCTGGGCATGGTGGTACACACCTGTAATCCCCCCACTCGTGAGGCTGAGGCAGGAGAATCACCATGAGTTTGAGACCAGTCTGGGTTACACAGTGAGTTCAAGACCAGCCAGGAGAGTGAGCCTGTCTCAAATAAATAAATATTTTTAAAAACCAAAACAAAATTAAAATAAGAACAGTTAACTAGGCACAGTGGCACACACCTGTAATCCCAGCATTTGGGAGGCTGAGGCATGAGGATCACTGTGAGTTCGAGGCCAGCCTGGGCTACATGGTGAGTTCAAGACCAGCCTGAACTACAAAGTGAGACTCTGTCTCAATAAATCAATCAATAAATAAGTCAATCAACCAAATTATCTGCCAGCAGTTAAGTGATTTTAGAGCATGACCCCATTCATTATAGGCATACACTTTGGGATGTAAGTGCCAGATTTGTCTTAGAAGCAAGAGTCACAAAATAATATTGGCCCTTTTTCCTGAAAAATTTTGAAAGGAAAAACTCAGGCTGGGGAGTTAGCTGAGTGGTAGAACACTTGCCTAGCATGTGTGAGTCCCTAGGTTCAATCCCCAGCACCAAAGAGACAGAGAGAGGGCTGGGAGTTTAGCTCAGTGATGGAGCACTTGCCTAGCAGCACAAGGCCCTGAGTTCGATCCCCAGCTCAAAAAAAAAAAAAAAAAAAAGAGAACAAGACAGAGAAGACAGTCAGAGAAAGAAGAAAAATTGTTTAAATACTTATGTACTTTTTAATTTCATTTTGTGATACCAAGTATTGAAGTGAGGTCTTTGTACTGAACTATACCCCCAACCTTTTCTTTTTCTTTCTTTTTTTTTTTTTTTTGGTGCCGAGGATCTAACTCAGGTCCTTGCACTTGCTAGGCAACCACTCCAAGCACTAAGTTGTCCAGGCTGGTCTCAAATTTGTGATCCTCCTGCCTCGGCCTCCCAAGAAGCTAGGATTATGGATGTGCACCACTGTATCCAGCTCAGAGCATCCTGTTTTAATATCATTTTCTTTTCTTCTTCTTTATTTTATTTTATTTTTTGGTGCTGGGGATCAGACTCAGGGCCTTGCACTTGCAAGGCAAGCACTCTACCACTGAGCTAAATCCCCAGCCCTCTGCTTTTTTGGTGGTGGGAACTGAACCCAGGCCAGGGCTCAAGCATGCTAAACATGTGCTCTACTGCTGAACTACATCCCCAGCCCCCTTCCCTTTTTTTTTTTTTTTTTTTTTTTTGGTACTGGGGATCGAACTCAGGGCCTTGTGCTTACAAGGCAAGCACTCTAACCTCTGAGCTAAATCCCCAGCCCCTTCCCTTTTTAATTTTAATTTTTATTTACTTCTTTATTTGAGACAGGGTCTTGCTAAGTCACTAAATTGCCCAGGCTAGCCTTGAACTTGTGATTCTTCTGTCTTAGCCTCCCATCACATAGCTCTGGGCTGTTAAACTGGTGGTGGGATGAAGGAACACATGAAGAAAAAACAAGAGAAATATTCAGACTCCACCTTTAGAGACTGATTTTTTTTTCCTGTTGTATCATCTTTTTTGGAGGGGGTACGGGGATTGAACTTGGGGCCTTGTGCTTGCTGGGCAAGTGCTCTACCACTGAGCTAGACACCCAACTCCTGTTGTATCATCTTATGATGATGGATGGACAAAAATAACTTTCCTTCTATTTTCCCTTGACCCCACCTCACCTGCACTTCCTTCACTAAACCTCCGCCTGACTCATTCCTAGTGAAAATCTGTCTAAATAACCACTCCCATCTCTTTCTCTACCAGGAAACTGAGCCCAATTATCAAGTCTTGATGCGCATCCTTGTCTCTCGAAGTGAGATTGACCTTCTAAGCATCCGGGCTGAGTTCAAGAAGAAATTTGGGAAGTCCCTGTATTCTTCTCTCCAGGTGAAATTTGGCCAGTCCTTGGCCTGCAGCCCAGAGTTTCATGCCTTGCCTCCGCCTGCCATCCCTGCCCACCCTGGGCGTGTTCTTGGCCCATAGAGCTCCTGACACGCTGTTTGGTTAACTGAGCTCTGAACTCCAAGCAGCAGGAGTACTCTGCCCTCCTGATAAGCTGTGGAAGGGAGAGGGAGGCCTCGGGATGCCGGAGCCTGGCGCTGTGGGTCTTTCTAACAGGACTTCCTTGATGGCAGGCTGCGGTGGGAGGAGACTGCCGGCAGGCCCTGCTCGCCCTGTGCAGAGCCGAAGACCTGTGAGACCTCGCTGCCTTCCTTCACATGGCATTTAAGAAGCTGCGAGCCCGTTTGGCTGAACCTGCGGGAGACCAATGCAGCCTCATGTCTGAGTAGGGCAATCCCACCCGGAGCACCATCTGCCCAGCTCCTTGCTGAGGCGGAGACTCTGCACTCCTTTTAAACCCTCAACTCCCTCACCTCAAAGTGATGTCCGTCCCTGGGTCCCCTTACTCTGTTTTGGGTGTGTATTCACAGGACATCTTTGATGGTTTCTGGCCTGCTCCTCCTCTCAGACTCTGGCCAGAACCTCCTGGTACTTGAATTCTTTTGGCAAACCTCACTACTGTTGTTTGTGTTCCCTGATTTGAAGTTTGGGTGGAACAGGACATGGACCAGGAAGAGGCTTTCAATGTGGTGCACCTTTGATGTGCACTTGGTTGTTCAACAGCAATCCTGTTTTTGCTCAGGGCTGCGGTTATCAGCTCACATGGCCCTCCCCCATCCCCTGCCACTGCCACCCCTCATTATCCTCTCTTCCCCAGGAAATTTCAGCCAAAATAATTGAGGAACAGTTATCAGAACAAGGTCAGAAACGGTCAGAGGGAGCAAAAGACCGGCTGTGAACTGGGAAGATAGCAGAGCGTCAAACTACCCTCCTCACCCTGGGAAATCTGGGTTATTTCCCCAATTCATCTGTCCACAGAAGGATGTGGAAACCCACCTCTCTTTGGAGCAGGATTTCCCATAGAACACCTATCAAAAACATAAATAGCTGGGCATAATGGCTCACACCTGTATCCCAGCACTCTCGAGGCTGAGGCAGGATTTCTGCCAGTTTGAGGCCAGCCTAGGTTAGTGAGTTCAATGCCAACCTTAACTATACAGCAAGACCATCTCAAAAAACCCAAAAAACAAATAAATAAACAAAAAAAAGCCAGGCATGGTGGTGCATGCCTGTAACCCCACCACTCAGGGGGCTGAGGCATGAGGATCACTGTGAATTCGAGGCCAGCCTGGGCTACATCGCGAGACCTTGTGTCAAAAAATAAAACCAACCAACCAAACAAAAAACATAAACAAAAGAGAAATAAAGTTCCCTCTGCTGGCTCGATTAGAAATGACAGGAAACCTCCTACTTCCCTCCTCCCCATTTTTGCATTCCTCGGTTGGGTCAAATACCTAACCCCATTGCTGCAGGGTAAAGCAAACAACAGATCTCAGGAGAGAAACTTTATTTCCAAACCTTAGGCAGGTATTACAAACAAGAGAGATAGAAACCCAAATCAAGCCCTGAAACACATGGAAAGAGGCCTGCTGAGCAGCCAGGAGCCCCTGGGCAGTCCGAGACAGGAGTAGGAGAGAGCTGCATTCCAGACAGGGACCTTGCCCCAGAGCCCGAGTGTGTGTGTCCAAGAGACTATTCTAGGAAAGGGAACTGGAAGCCAGAAAGCTTCACCCCACCCATTCCTGGCCCAGGGAGAGAAGGCAGCGGCACGTGAGGGCACAGATGGTGCTGAGTTCGTCCCTGGCATTCGTGGCCTGCCTCGACCCCAATAGTCCATAAATAAGTTACCCTGTGTGTGTGTCTCAGGGGCCGAGGCGCGCAGCAAACAAACCAGCCCCTGCCTCTGAACGGAGGGGTGGAGCTACAGCAGAACACAGTCTGACTGCTGCTTGGTCCTCTGCCGCCGCTCCCCTGCTGGTCGTCCGGATGTGGCTCCTCTGCCCTGTGTGGGATTTAACAACCGCTCATCCAACACCTTTGGAAAGACACAGGATTCTAGAGTGGGTCAGGGTCAGGGCCGGGGACAGTTGGGAGAGAGAGAGAGAGAGAGAGAGAGAGAGAGAGAGAGAGGAAGGGGTTCCTGGGGACAGGCCTGCAAAGCAGGAGTGCAGCGGGCTCACCTGGGGCAATGGGGCCCGCATCTGCACAGGCTGAACCACTTGCTGCTGTTGATACTCCTCTTGCTGAAGTTGCTGGGCCAGCTCCAGGTCAGTAAGGCCCAGCATGCCTTGTGGCTGCTGCTGCAGGGACAAGGCAATCAGGTAGTCCTGGAAAGAGCAAGAGTTACAAGGTAAAGTTGGCAACACCTGTAATTCTAGCACTCAAGAGGCCAAGGCAGGAGAATCACCAAGAGTTCGAGGCCAGCCTGGGCTACATAGTAAGACTTTGTCTCCAAAACAAAACAAAACAGTTACCAGGTGAAGTGAATAGGGCCTGGGGGGACTGAGATTCAGGCTAGGTTTCCAAACCAGATTTTCCTTCAGATTCTCCCTCAGAGCAAAACACAGAGCCAATGTATTCTCTGTGGTGCCAGAAAATACAGAGCAAGTGAAGAGATGGTCCGCAGGGAACAGAAAGTTCAGGAGCATGGATGTTAGCTGTCACGGCCCCCAGGTGATAAAACGTATGCACTTCACTTCTGGTCAAAAACTCTGAGGCCAATGAGCTCTCTGCTCCTTTTCCAGAGGCCACGCACACCTGGTCTACCTGCAGCTGCTTTTCGGGGGAGCCGTTCCCCCCTTCTGCTCCCGGCACCTTGCCCAGGGAGTGGCTGAGGTGGAAGTCAGAGTCACAGAAGCAGCTGTCTCCGTCCACGTTGTGCAGGCTCTCCCACACCACCTGCTCCTCCTGGAGAAAACCCTGGTCTGTGACCAGCAGGTACAAGTGACTCTGCAAAGAGAAGCACAGAGTCCATTGGTGGGACAGGTGACACAGAGTGGGTAATCCTGAGTCGCACAGCTAGAGACCTCTGAGCCAAGTGGCTCGCTGGCCGTGGGGCAAAGGGAGGGCCACTGAGCGCAGGGCCAGGTGGATGGCAGTGTGGTGTTACTTGGGTCGAATGTGGAATCCTCAGCGGTGAGGTGCCACCCAAGATCCTGCTTCTGCCCCATTCCCCTGACTCACCGGGCTCGCCTGACGATGACTGGGATAAACCCCCAAGACCTACAGGCCCCTCCCTCCCTCGTCTCCGGAGTTCCTAGAGAGCTTTGGCAATTTCTGACTCTGGAAGATGGTAGTGTTCTTCACAAGTTCCACTTCTGCTTTCTGGGAGAGGATCATACTTTTCTGTCCCAGCGATGGCAGGTTTATCCCTTATGGCTTGATGAGGTCATTACAGTATGAACAGAAATGACAGGTGTCATTTCTGGGCAGAAGCACTCAGAGTGAGTGTCAGTGACCAGACTGTTTCTCCCCACACATCTCCCAGATAAAGGCTCTTTGTCAGCCTGGGTCCCAGAGTAAAGATGGGGTGGGACAGAATGTCACCCATCTGCAGTGGAACGCAACATGAATGAGAAATAAACATTTGTCATGGGAAACCAAAAGATTTTAAGGTGCAGTTGTAACCACAGGTTATACCTTATCCTGGCTGACACACTGACCCAGGAGAAAAAGCTATGGGGAAATGACGGCACTTCAGCCCCCCACCTCCAAACCCTCATCACCTTGTGCTTTGTCATAGTGCTAAAGTGGTTGTTTCGGAAAAAGACGCTAAGTTCACCCTCCTTGGCAGCTGCAGTGAGCTCACACAGGCCGTGGTAGGTCAGCTGTGCCGCAGTGGTCTCAAGAAACTGCTCTGCGATCAGGCCTGCAGGAAGCCACAAGACAGGGAGCTTGGCTTCAATCCAAAAGTCCATGACGGAGAGGAAGAAAAAGGGTTACGAGTGTGGCTCAGTGGGAGAGTATGTGC